>JAJIBD010010274.1:0-53295 GCA_021461705.1 Cryptotis parvus | reverse complement strand
GGTAGCTGGCCGCCTCGGGGCGCCGTCCACTTGGCGGGGATCTTGGAGCCGCTGCGAGGAGAGTAGACGTCGTCCTGGGACAGGGTGTTGCCGCCCTGCTGCCCGCCCCGGTGCCCAGCCCTCATGGGCCAGGTGACCTCAGCTGACCTTGAGCAGCCAGTGCCAGCCCAGAAGTCGGCCACCTTGCAGGCCAGACCGTCCCCCACCAGCACGTTCCTGGCGGCCAGGTCGGTGCGATGTGCCGCTCCTCCAGGTAGCTCATGGCCTCGGACACCTGCCGGGCAAAGCCCAGCAGGGGTGGTAGGTCCAGTGCCCGGCCCTCGGGACCTGCGGTGGGGACAGGCCCAGAGGCTGTGATGAAACAGACCCAGAACCATGCCTGTTTCAGAGCTGTGGCCACCACAAGGCCATGCCCACTCCCAGAGACACCCTCAGGGCTATGTCCACCCTGAGAGCTGTGTCTACCTCAGACCATGCCCACCTCAGGGTCATGTCCAACCTCAACGGTGTGTCCACCCTCAGAGCTGTGTCCACTTCAGGCATGCTCATCCTCAAGGCCATGTCCACCCTCAGGGGGCCCCCTCAGGGCCGTATCCAGCTCAGGACCATGTCCACCCTCAGGGTCCAGCTGAACTAGACCTGGCCAGCTGCAGGCCAGAGGCCCCAGCCCAGGCCCCCCGGAACCCTGGGATGCCTGAGTCCGTGGGACAGCAGGTGCTGGCGGCACTCACTGCCCAGGTAGGCCTGCAGGCTGCCCTTGGCGCATGAGCTCAGTGACAATGTAGGCGGGCGAGCCGGTGGAACAGACGGCGTGCAGCGGGATCAGCCGCCTCGTGCTGCAGGCTCTTGGCGTCTGGATCTCCTGGGTGAGTCGGCAGGCTTCATGTTACGGCTGCGGGAGAGCGAGGCTCCAGGACCCGCCAGCGCCGGGCCCCTCCCCAGGCAGCCCCTACCCACCTGACCTGATGACCTTGATGGCCACGGGCACCGCCCAGCCAGAGGCCTTCCCACACCTCCCAGAAGAAGCCTCGGCCCAGCTTCCTCCGCAGCAGGAACTTCGGATCGCGGCCGCTCCCACTCGTCCTGCTCGGGCAGCGCCTGTGGAGGGGGCGGACACCGAGTCACTGCCCAGCTCTGACCTCAGAGGCGGGCCCTAATCGCTCAGGAGCCTAAGTGGCACCTTGGCTGTACCGGACATCCGTCCACAAGTACTCATCAGAGCCGTTGGCCAGGTGTCATTAGGGGACCAGTGGAACCGGCTCACACAGCTTCTCCCTGGGACCCGGGGCCCGCCTGCCTCATCCGGGTCCCTGCTCTGCCCCACCACGCAGGCAGAGATGGACAGAACCGGTGCCTCTCCTCCAGGCCCAGCAGGCGGGCGGCGTGGTGGCCCAGAGCAGCCCGGACACTCACCCGGGGCACGCGGGGTCCAGCAGGCGGGGCGGTGGTGGCCCAGAGCAGCCCGGACACTCACCCGGGGCACGCAGGGTCCAGCAGGTGGGACGTGGTGGCCGTGAGCAGCCTGGACACTCACCGGGGCACGCAGGGCTGCAGCAGCGGGTGCTGGATGACCTTCCAGTTGGCCTGGTAGTAGGCGAGCAGCTCGTCCAGGCTGGGGAAGAGCCGGTCTTTCTGCAGGAAGAGCCCGCCGTCTGCAGTGCAGATCCGGTAGTGGCACACCCTGGCCTGGGCCCGCACTGCCGAGCACAGACAAGGTCACTGGGGGCTGGGCCTGCCCACTCCTCCGCCCAAGGCCCCTGAGATGGATGTGGTGGTGTAGGAGTGGGCAGGTCAGGGCCAGAAGGCCAGCAAGACAGGCCCACAGGGTCCGTGTGGGCACAACACAGGTCCGTGTTCTGTGGCTTCTTGGGACTGAGTCTTTGAGTAGGTGCAGAAAGAAGTGGGTGACGGGCGAGTGCACTATTGGCTGGTGAGCGTGTGAGCTCGCGTGGGTGGGTGACGGGGGTAAGTGTGCAACGGCTGGTGACATGCGAATGGGCATGAGTGAAGGCGTGAGTGTGCCAATAGCTGGTGACTGTGTAGTGGCGTGAGTAAGTGAAGGAGTGAGTGTGCCAATAGCTGGTGACTGTGAGTGAGCGTGAGTAAGTGAAGGAGTGAGTGTGCCAATGGCTGTGACTGTGAGTGGCGTGAGTAAGTGAAGGAGTGAGGTGTGCCAATAGCTGGTGACTGTGTGAGTGAGCGTGAGTAAGTGAAGGAGTGAGTGTGCCAATGGCTGTGACTGTGAGTGGCGTGAGTAAGTGAAGGAGTGAGTGTGCCAATAGCTGGTGACTGTGTGAGTGAGCGTGAGTAAGTGAAGGAGTGAGTGTGCCAATGGCTGTGACTGTGAGTGAGCGTGAGTAAGTGAAGAGTGGAGTGTGCCAATAGCTGGTGACTGTGTGAGTGTAAGTGAAGGAGTGGAGTGTGCCAATGGCTGTGACTGTGAGTGAGCATGAGTAAGTGAAGGAGTGAGTGTGCCAATGGCTGTGACTGTGTGGCGTGGTAAGTGAAGGCGTGGAGTGTGCCAATAGCTGGTGACTGTGAGTGAGCGTGAGTAAGTGAAGGAGTGAGTGTGCCAATAGCTGGTGACTGTGTGAGTGAGCGTGAGTAAGTGAAGGAGTGAGTGTGCCAATAGCTGGTGACTGTGTGAGTGGCGTGAGTAAGTGAAGGAGTGAGTGTGCCAATGGCTGTGACTGTGTGAGTGAGCGTGAGTAAGTGAAGGAGTGAGTGTGCCAATGGCTTTGACTGTGTGAGCGTGAGTAAGTGAAGCGTGAGTGTGCCAATAGCTGGTGACTGTGTGAGTGAGCGTGAGTAAGTGAAGGAGTGGAGTGTGCCAATGGCTGTGACTGTGTGAGTGGCGTGAGTAAGTGAAGGAGTGAGTGTGCCAATGGCTGTGACTGTGTGGCGTGAGTAAGTGAAGGCGTGAGTGTGCCAATAGCTGGTGACTGTGAGTGAGCATGAGTAAGTGAAGGAGTAGAGTGTGCCAATGGCTGTGACTGTGTGAGTAAGTGAAGCGTGGGTGTGCCAATGGCTGTGACTGTGAGTGTAAGTGAAGGAGTGGAGTGTGCCAATAGCTGGTGACTGTGTGAGTGAGACGTGAGTAAGTGAAGAATAGTATGCCAATGGTTGTGACTGTGTGGCGTGAGTAAGTGAAGGCGTGGAGTGTGCCAATAGCTGGTGACTGTGTGAGTGGCGTGAGTAAGTGAAGGAGTGGAGTGTGCCAATGGCTGTGACTGTGTGAGCGTGAGTAAGTGAAGGAGTGAGTGTGCCAATGGCTGTGACTGTGTGGCGTGAGTAAGTGAAGGAGTGAGTGTGCCAATGGCTGTGACTGTGTGGCGTGAGTAAGTGAAGGAGTGAGTGTGCCAATGGCTGTGACTGTGTGGCGTGAGTAAGTGAAGGAGTGAGTGTGCTAATGGCTGTGACTGTGTGGCGTGAGTAAGTGAAGGAGTGAGTGTGCCAATGGCTGTGACTGTGTGAGCGTGAGTAAGTGAAGGAGTGAGTGTGCCAATGGCTGTGACTGTGTGAGTGTAAGTGAAGCGTGAGTGTGCTAATGGCTGTGACTGTGAGCGTGAGTAAGTGAAGGCGTGAGTGTGCTAATGGCTGTGACTGTGTGAGTGTAAGTGAAGGCGTGAGTGTGCTAATGGCTGTGACTGTGTGAGCGTGAGTAAGTGAAGGAGTGAGTGTGCTAATGGCTGTGACTGTGAGCGTGAGTAAGTGAAAGCGTGAGTGTGCCAATGGCTGTGACTGTGTGGTGTAAGTGAAGGAGTAAGTGTGCTAATGGCTGTGACTGTGTGGCGTGAGTAAGTGAAGGAGTGAGTGTGCTAATGGCTGTGACTGTGTGGCGTGAGTAAGTGAAGGCGTGAGTGTGCCAATGGCTGTGACTGTGTGAGTGTAAGTGAAGGAGTGAGGTGTGCTAATGGCTGTGACTGTGTGGCGTGAGTAAGTGAAGGCGTGAGTGTGCCAATGGCTGTGACTGTGTGAGTGTGAGTAAGTGAAGGAGTGAGTGTGCTAATGGCTGTGACTGTGTGAGTGTGAGTAAGTGAAGGTGTGAGTGTGCTAATGGCTGTGACTGTGTGAGTGTAAGTGAAGGAGTGTGCTAATGGCTGTGACTGTGTGGCGTGAGTAAGTGAAGGCGTGAGTGTGCTAATGGCTGTGACTGTGTGAGTGTAAGTGAAGGAGTGTGCTAATGGCTGTGACTGTGGAGCGTGAGTAAGTGAAGGCGTGAGTGTGCCAATGGCTGTGACTGTGTGAGTGTAAGTGAGAGGTGAGTGTGCTAATGGCTGTGACTGTGTGGCGTGAGTAAGTGAAGGAGTGAGTGTGCTAATGGCTGTGACTGTGTGGCGTGAGTAAGTGAAGGCGTGAGTGTGCCAATGGCTGTGACTGTGTGAGCGTGAGTAAGTGAAGAGTGTGAGTGTGCTAATGGCTGTGACTGTGTGAGTGGCGTGAGTAAGTGAAGGTGTGTGTGCTAACGGCTGGTGAACGTGAGCGAGCGTGAGTGGGTAACTGAATTAGAGAGAGAACAGGAGAATGACTGAATTCCCTCATTGGAGAGGGTGAAAGTGACTGAGTGATAACTGAGTAACTGGCAAGACCCCACCCAGCCCCTCCGTGAGTGGGGCGAGGAGGAGGGCCGCCGCAGGGTGGGCAGGACACGGGCCTCGGCCACTGGTACCTGAGGCGAGTAATCCCGTGGCTGCTCTCGCTGGGCCTGATCAGGAAAGCGCCCGGCGTTGGTGGCCGACAGAAGTAGCTGCTGGGCTTGAGTCCGGCTAATGCCGCTGAAGTACCAGCTGCAAAGGACGGGCAGTGCCCGTGAGCAGAGGACTGGCTGCCTGCTTGTGCAGGAGGGCAGGGCCACACTGCAGCCCCTGTGCCTGGCCTTGGAGTGGGGCCCCTCAGCTGACAGGGGCTCTCGGGCCACGGCCAGCACTCAGGGAGGCCGCAGGGACCTCTGGGCTGTCGGGCGTGTCAGGGGCACTGCCCACGTCAGCTCATGGAGGGAAGAGGCAGCCTCGGCCTGGGGTCCCTAGAGGCCCAGATGAGGAGGCCAGATTCCGCTGACCACCACGGGAGCAGGCCATGTGGGGGTGGCCCTTGTCCCTCTCATAAGTCCAGCCTGGACCGTGGGGCTGCCGGACACCTTGGTGTCCCTGGGAGCTCTCTGACACCCACCTGGAGGCAGGCCAGGTGTAGCTGTCCACCCCAGTATCCACTTCCCGGAGAGGCAGTCTGTCAGAGTGGGGGGAGGGCAGGAGGCGGGCAGGTGCACAGGAGCCCACAAGAGAAGGGACTCAGGGGTCCCCAGAAACTCAAAGTGAACCTGTGCAAAGGAGCCCCCAGAGTGGGGCAGGGGCCCAGCAGGAAGAGACAGGCTGCAGGGGTGTATATGGGCCGGGCCCGCAGGGGTGTGCAGGGGTCCGGCCCGCAGGGGTGTGCAGGGTCGGGCCCCGCGGGGTGTGCAGGGGACAGGCCCGCAGGTGTGTAGGGGACAGGCCCGCAGGGGTGTGTAGGGGACAGGCCCTGAGGGGTGTGCAGGGGTCGGGACCGCAGGGGTGTGCAGGGTCGGGCCCATAGGGGTGTGCAGGGACAGACCCGCGAGGTGTGTAGGGGACAGGCCCGCGAAGTGCGTAGGGGACAGGCCCGCGGGGGTGTGCAGGGGTCGGGCCCATAGGGGTGTGCAGGGGACAGACCCGCAGGGGTGTGTAGGGGACAGGCCCGCAGAGGTGTGTAGGGGCCAGGCCCGCGGGGTGTGTAGGGGCGGGCCCGCGAGGTGTGCAGGGGTCGGGCCCGAGGGGTGTAGGGGCGGGCCCGCAGGGGTGTGTAGGGGCCGGGCCTGCAGGGGTGTGTAGGGGTCGGGCCCGCAGGGGTGTGCAGGGGTCGGGCCCGCAGGAGGTGTGCAGGGGTCAGGCCCGCAGGTGTGTAGGGTTGGGCCTGCAGGGGGTGTGCAGGGGTTGGGCCCGCGAGGGGGTGTGCAGGGGCCGGGCCCGTAGGGGTGTGCAGGGGACAGGCCCGCAGAGGTGTGTAGGGGACAGGCCCGCAGAGGTGTGTAGGGGCCAGGCCCGCAGGGGTGTGTAGGGACAGGCCCGCGGGGTGTGCAGAAGTCGGGCCCGCGAAGGTGTGTAGGGGCGGGCCCGCAGGGTGTGTAGGGGCGGGCCCGCGAAGGTGTGCAGGGGTCGAGTCCGCAGGGGTGTGCAGGGATTCGGGCCCTCAGGGGGTGTGCGAGGGCCAGGCCCGCAGGGGTGTGTAGGGGTCAGGCCCACAGGGGTGTGCAGGGTCGGGCCCGCATGGTGTGCAGGGCCGGGCCCGCAGGGTGGTGCAGGGGACGGGCCCGCAGGGGTGTGCAGGGCCGGGCCCGCAGGAGTGTGCAGGGGCCGGCCCACAGGGGTGTGTAGGGGCAGAGCCCACAGGGGTGTGCAGGGGCCGGGCCCACAGGGGTGTGTAGGGGCCGGCCCTTGAGGGTGTGTGGGGGCGGGCCCACAGGGGTTGTGCAGGGTCGAGCCCGCGAGGGTGTGCAGGGGTCGGGCCCGCAGAGGTGTGCAGGGCCAGGCCCTGAGGTGTGTAGGGGCGGGCCCGCAGGGGTGTGTAGGGGCGGGCCTGCAGGGGGTGTGTAGGGGCCGGGCCTGCAGGGGTGTGCATGGTGGGGGCCCGGAGGTGTGTAGGGGCTGGGCCCGTGAGGGGTGTGCAGGGGTCGAGCCCGCGAGGGTGTGTAGGGGTCGAGCCCTTAGGGGTGTGTAGGGGCCAGGCCCGCAGAGGTGTGCAGGGTCGGGCCCGCAGGGGTTGTGTAGGGGCCAGGCCTGCAGGGGTGTGCATGGTGGGGCCCGCAAGGGTGTGTATGGGTCAGGCCCACAGGGGTGTGTAGGGGCCAGGCCCGCAAGAGGTGTGCAGGGGCCGGGCCCGCAGGGGTGTGTAGGGGTCGGGCCCGCGAGGTGTTACAGGGGACAGGCCCGCCAGGGGTGTGTAGGGGCAGACCCGCGAGGGTGTGTAGGGGCCGGGCCTGCAGGGGTGTGTAGGGGCCGGGCCTGCAGGGTGTGCATGGTGGGGCCCGCAAGGGTGTGTAGGGGCTGGGCCCGCGAGGGATGTGCAGGGGTCGAGCCCGCGGGGGTGTGTAGGGGTCGAGCCCGCGAGGGTGTGTAGGGCCGGGCCCGCAGAGGTGTGCAGGGGTCGGGCCCGCAGGGGGTGTGTAGGGGTGGCCCGCAGGGGTGTGTAGGGGCCAGGCCTGCAGGGGTGTGCACATGGTGGGGCCCGCAAGGGTGTGTGTATGGGTCAGGCCCACAGGGGTGTGTAGGGGCCAGGCCCACAGGGGTGTGCAGGGGCCAGGCCCGCGAGGGTGTGTAGGGAGTCGGGCCCGCAGGGGTGTGCAGGGGACAGGCCCGCGAAGTGTGTAGGGGCGGGCCTGCAGGGGGTGTGTTAGGGCGGGCCTGCAGGGGTGTGCATGGTGGGGCCCGCAAAGGTGTGTGTAGGGGCTGGGCCCGCGAGGATGTGCAGGGGTCGAGCCCGCAGGGGTGTGTAGGGGTTGAGCCCGCAGGGGTGTGTAGGGGCCGGGCCCGCAGAGGTGTGCAGGGGTCGGGCCCTGAGGGGTGTAGGAGGTCGGGCCCGCAGAGGTGTGTAGGGGCCAGGCCTGCAGGGGTGTGCATGGTGGGGCCCGCAAGGGTGTGTATGGGTCAGGCCCACAGGGGTGTGTAGGGGCCAGGCCCGCAGGGGTGTGCAGGGGCCGGGCCCGCAGGGGTGTGTAGGGGACGGGCCCGCAGGGGTGTGTAGGGGACGGGCCCGCAAGGGTGTGCAGGGCCGGGCCCGCGGGGGTGTGTAGGGGGCGGGCCCGCAGGGGTGTGGGGGCAGGCCCGCAGAGGTGTGTGCAGTGGTCGGGCCCGCAGGGGTGTGCAGGAGTCGGGCCCGCGAAGTGTGCAGGGGCCGGGCCCGAAGGGGGGTGTAGGGTCGGGCCTGCAGGGGTGTGCAGGGACGGGCCCACAGAGGGGTGTGTAGTGGTCGGGCCCGCATGGGTGTGCAGGGGCCAGGCCCGCAGGGGTGTGTAGGTAACGGGCCCGTGGGGTGTGCAGGGGCCGAGACCCGCGAGGTGTGTAGGGGTCAGGCCCACAGGGTTGTGCAGGGGTCGGGCCTGCAGGGGTGTGCAGGGGACAGGCCCGCAGGGGTGTGTAGGGGTTGGGCCCGCAGGGAGTGGGTATGGGCTGGGCCCGCAGGAGTGTGCAGAGGCATCTAGGGGCCAAGAGCGGGTACGGGCTGGTGGAGGGTGACCAGTGGGGACGGGAGAAGCAGCCGTGGGGACGGAGCTGAGGAGGTGCCGGCAGCAGCAGGCCGGGGCGCGGGGTCCCTGAGAAGTACTCCAGGAAGCAGCAGGTCTGAGAGCAGGGAGCAGGGGCACCCTTGGGGACCCAGCGCAGTCTCTGCCAACAGGCCCGTCAGGGCTGGCTGGCGGCTCTGGGTGTCTGGCCTAATGACATGAGTCTGGCCAAGCCAAGCTTTCATCTCCTCTCGCACCAGCAAGCCGTCATTAGCCAGAGCACTCCCCACCCCGCCTGCTGCTGCCTTAGGGCGCTGCCCGGGGCCTGTGGCCCACACCCTGGGCACTGCCCACAGCCCCAGCGGACAGGGAGGGCTGGAAACCTTCATTACTACAGGCCCCGGCACACGCGCCCACGCCTGACCGTGGGGTCGGGTCAGCCAGAGCGGGCGAGTGCAGGTGCAGGACACGCAGGCGATGTGTCCAGGGCTCAGGCCTGACCTAGCTGGGGATGGGTCACGGCACTTCCGGGCCGGTCACCTGGCGTGCCCGCTCGAGGCCGGGAGGGAGAACACGTCCCATTAAGTTGCCCTGTGGGACCTGCCTCTGGGCCAGCCGTGGGGGAACTGAGTGACCTGGCTACTCAGTGGGAGAAGGAACACTGGGTCTGACGCCTGAGGCCTGTGTCCACCACCTCCCACATGGCGCTGTGCCGACCGCCTCCTCCAGGGAGGCCCCTGGGATAGCAACCCCTCCAGCCAGCAGCAAAAGGCCAGGTGTCGGGGTGGCCTTGGTGGGCTGGTGAGGGGAGGTGGGCTGTCCCTGCGTGCACGGCTTACACAGGCCACCTGGGCGCTGCCCGGAGCCAGCAGTAGTCAGGCATCCCACACTGGCCCCAGTAGAGGGGCAGTCAGAGAGAGTGGAAGGGAGGGGCGGCGGGACATGGCCGGCACCAGCTCCCTGCCCTTCCAGGACCAGACCCTTCCTGGGAGCCAAGTCCCGCTGTGCAGCTGCCCACAGCGGTCAGCACTGCCCTCAGAGAAAGTCCCGGAGGCCCAGAAGGGACCGTCAGAGGAGGCCGCTGACCATAGCATGCCTGGCGCAGCGCGGCCAGAAGCCTTCTCCTCTAGGTGCTACTCACGGTCGGTCCAGGAGCGCCTCGGGAGTGGCCTTGGCCACGTGCGTGATGGGCACGAGCCCCGCGCTGGGCGGGCCCGAGAGCCTGCGGGCCAAGATGTAGCCGCAGTCCACGCGCAGCGCGAAGAGCCGGTCCCCGCGGCTGACGCTCAGCTCGTCGGCGCAGCGCGCCGTGGAAGTCCTGCAGCGCCCGGAAGAGCCGCGAGCCGGCCGGGGGCCCGGCTGGGCAGCGGGCCCGGGGTCGGGCCTGGGGCGGCGGCGGGCCCAGGGTCAGGCCGGGGCCGGGGTCTGGGCCGGTGGCAGCGGCCGGCCCAGGGTCGGCGGCCGGCACGTCCGCTCGCCAGATCTTGTCCCAGAGGAAGGACAGGAAGGCCAGGCGTCTCCTGAGGAAGGGCTCCATGCTCGGGGCGCCCCGACGGCCGGGCCGGTCACCGCGCGCCGCGCCCCGCGCGCCCCCTGAGCCTAGCGCCGCGTCCATGGGGCGCCCGGGCCGGGGGTCTTGCCCCGGCGGTAAACGGGGCGGCGCGGCTAAGGGTGCGGGCCCCCACAGCCTCCCGGCCGCCCGTCTGGGGCAGAACGACCCTCCAGCGCGGACGTGCCAGGCCAGACCCACGCTGCACGCAGGACTGTCCCCTCCCGACTAGGGCTTGCAGGTGGCGGCTGCTGGACCACGGCGTGGGGGGCGGGGCCCAGGCGGGGCCTCGGGCGGGGCCTCGGGATAGGACCACTCAGGGGGCGGTGCCGGGCGGGGGCGGGTCTAGGGGGCAGGACGACGCTGATCTAGGGGGCGGGGCCCAGGCAGGGCCTTGCCGGTAGGGGCTCAGGATAGGGCGACGCAGGGGGCGGTGCCGGGAGGGGGCAGGTCTAGGGGGCAGGACTACGCGGCTGTAGGGGCGGGGCCTTGTCAGTAGGGGCCTCAGGATAGGAGCCATGCAGGGGGCGGGGCCGGGCGGGGGCGGGTCTAGGGGGCAGGACGACGCGGCTGTGGGAGCCTTGCCAGTAGGGGCCTCAGGATAGGGCCATGCAGGGGGCGGTGCCTGGAGGGGGCGGGTCTAGGGGGGCAGGACGACGCGGCTCTAGGGGCGGGGGCCTGGGCTGGGCCTTGCCGGTAGGGGCTCAGGATAGGGACGCTGGTCTGGGCGCGCGACCCCTGGGCGATTACCTGCGCCTGGGGCGGGAACTGCACCCGAGGATGGCGGGCGGGGCCTCGGTGAACTGGGTCGGGACTCCGGGCTTAGGTCGGGCCTAAAGATCGGGGGAGGCCGTGCAGGAAGGCTAGGCTGGGGCTAGTGGGCGTGATCTGGGTATTGTGAGGCCGAGAAAGGCGGTGGGCGGGATCGGAGGGTCCCCGGGGCGGAGTGAAGGGTGTACACCCCACCCCCCGCCTTTGGCCCAAACTCCCTCCTTCAGACACTGGCCTGTTAGCGGGTGGGCTGGATGGCGCCTGCTGGTCTCTTGCAAACTGGCCAAGGCCTTGGTGCGGCTGGGATCAGGGCTACGAGTACCCCTAGTGTGCGCTGGGGAGACCCTGGGCTCCATCCCCGTCCGCCCATGTGCGGGAGAGAGCAAGTTTGACTGACCCGGAGCCGCTGTGCGTTTCAGTGGAGGCACCCTGGGTCGCTCTGGGGACCTTTGCTGGGTGGCTGTGAGCGGCTCTCTGCACCTGGTGAGATTGCAGGCGCGGTGTGGGCACAGGTAGTGCTCCAAGGAGGCCCACAGGAGATGGGCAAGACAGCAGGACAGCTGACCCCTCTGAGGGGACACGGGGATGGTGACCCCACTCTGGACACGGGGGGATGGTGACCCCCACTCGGGGCACAGGGGATGGGTGACCCCACTCGGGACACGGGGATGAGTGACCCCACTCTGGACACGGGGATGGTGACCCCACTCGGGGCACAGGGGGATGGGTGACCCCACTCGGGACACGGGGATGGTGGACCCCACTCTGGACACGGGGGGATGGGTGACCCCACTCGGGACACGGGATGGTGACCCCACTCGGGACACAGGGGGGATGGGTGACCCCACTCGGGACACGGGGGGATGGGTGACCCCACTCGGGACACGGGGATGAGTGACCCCACTCGGGACACGGGGGTGGTGACCCCCACTCGGGACACGGGGATGGTGACCCCACTCAGGACACGGGGATGGTGACCCCACTCGGGACACGGGGATGGTGACCCCACCCGGGACACGGGGATGGTGACCCCACTCGGGACACGGGGATGGTGGACCCCACTCGGGACACGGGGCTGAGTGACCCCCTCTTAGGAGGACATGGGACACCAGGGCAGAGAAGAGGCAAAGTCAGCTGGGTCAGGACGCTGCCCCTAGACCAGCTGCCCACTAGCCAAGCAGCCAGGCTCTGGGCAGCAGGGGAGAGGCAGAGCCGTGGGTGGGGTCTGAGGCCACCTGCAGGCTTTGTTCCCTGAGGGGCCCTGGTGGGTTTTTTTTTTTTTGCTTTTTTGGGTCACACCCGGCGATGCTCAGGGGTTTCTCCTGGCTCTGCACTCAGGAATTACTCCTGGCGGTGCTCAGGGGACCACATGGGATGCGGGGATCAAACCCGGGCCGACATGGGCTGGCCGCGTGCAAGGCAAACGCCCTCCCTCGCTGGGCTATCGCTCCGGCCCCTGGCCCTTGTGGTCTTTACTGAACCCCACAGCCTCTGACCACTGCAGACCCACGTGAGCACGGTCCACAGTAAGCAAAGGCACATGTGCTCTCCCTGCTGGGAGCTGGACAGCTTCAGGGAGACGTGCCCATTTCCGGTGCCACTGGCCACATGCTGGCCCACATGCCAACCATCCACCCCGCTCTTGTTGCTGCCCGCCCGTAAGTCCTGAGGAACGCAGTGAGAACAGCTAGAGTCTCCCTGGGGGCCACTCCCTGGGGGCAGCGCAGACTGGCTGGACGCGCAGAGGGGGCGGCGAGCAGGGGGCGGGGCCGCCGCAGGGGCCGCGCATTTGGCCCCGCGGTGACCACGCCTGGACCAGCGCAGGGCCCACTCGAGGTTGGGGTGCTGGGCTCCCGGGCAGCGAGTGCTCGGGGCGCTGGTACCCCCGCGCCTGGCACGCGAGCGGCGTCACAGAGGCGGGCGGTCTCCATAGCAACCGCAGCGCGGAGGCGCGAGGGCTGGGCCCCGGCTTGGGGCAGCCAGCGCTCGGCTCCCAGACGCAGGGCAAGTGGGTGCGGGCTGGGCGGGGGCAGGGGCGTGGGTCGGGCCTGGAGGCCGGAGGGGCGGGGGGGAGGCGGGGCGGGGCGCGCACGCAGGGGACCCCCCCACACACACACACACTTTCCTTAGGGGTCTGCAGCATCTGCTCTGGGCGCTGGCCCGGCACACACAACCTCTGCAGACCTCCACCCACGGCCTGCTCTGACCCTGCCTGACCTGGGAGGGTCCCATTGGGACCCCCTCCCACCCTCACTGCAGCGCCCCAGCTGAAGTGCCTGACCCTGCCCCTGCCAGCCTTGACCGTGGGCTCAAGAGGCAGCTGAGAGCCAGGAGCCTGTGCCTCGCCCACTCCCACTGTCCCGTGGGACCCAGAGGCCAGCAAAGGCCCGTCCTCCCGTCCCTGTGCCCCTGCGGCGTGAGCTCCAGAGGCCCTCAGGGCGGCATGTCCCCTGCAGACTGTCCTGGGCTCTGCCTGCGGGCAGTGCCGCCCCGGGGTCACTCAAACCCGTTTGCACAGAGCTGATGCCTTGGCCGGCTGCTCCTCGCCCAGCCCCCAGACTTCTGGCCCCAGAACCATGACACCAGCCCGGCCCAGAGCTGAGATCCCACGAGCTGCCCCTGCCCCCACTCTGCCTCTGACAGCCCGCCCTTCCCCCACCAGCTCCCAGACAATGAACTCCCAGGTGACGGGCCTGGGCCTGGACAAGATGAAGCTGGACAGTCCCCAGCCCTTCCTGGGCGCGGAGGACGCCCGAGGAGACGGAGGAGGCTAAACTGCTGGAGCCGGACGGCTTGGAGGACCTACATGGGGCGCCGCGGCACTGCGGGGAGTTCCTGAGCTCAGACCTGAGCCCGCCACCTGCTCAAGCGGCACCACGCCCGCATGGAGCTGCTCCGGAAGTGCTCCTACTACATCGAGGTGCTCCCCAAACACCTGGCGCTGGGTGACCAGAACCCACTGGCGCTGCCCAACACCATGTTCCAGCTCATCGGCCCCTGGAAGTTCCAACGCATGAAGAAGGTGGGCACGGCCCAGACTCAGATCCAGCTGCTGCTGCTCGGGGGACCTCCTGGAGCAGCTGGACCGTGGCCGTGCCCAGCTGGGCGCTGCTCGAGTCCCCTGACCCACGGCCCTTCCTGGCAGGCTGGGGGCTGGTGGAGAGGCGGCTGGCGGACCTGTCGGCAGTCATGGACAGCTTCTTGGCCATGATGGTGCGGGACGTCTGCACATCAAGCACCGCCCTGGTGTCTGACGTCGGGCGCCACCAAGGTCCCGCACATCCGGCTCGTGCTGAGCACCAAGATGCCCGTCGTGTTCGACCGCAAAGAAGTCGGTGGCACACCAGGACTGGGCGAGTCTGCGCTGGTTCGTGGCGGTCCAGCCGGCCGCGCCGGAGCAGTTCGAGCTGCGCTTTAAGCTGCTGGAGCCCCGCAGCCCGCAGGGAGGGTGCGCAGAGGGGCGTCATCCCCGTGGCTGCCTGCACCTTCGACATCCACAACCTGCTGCCCAACCGCTGCTACAGGTTCACCGTCAAGAGGGCAGAGAGCTACACGCTGGTGTACGAGGCCTGGAGGGACAGTCTGACGCTGCAGACCAAGCCAGCGCCCCCAGAGGGGCCCGCCCCCACCGGCCCGGCAAGCCCAGCCCGTCCCTGACCGCACCTTCCGAGAGATGATTTTCTAGTATTTATCCACTAATAAAGAGGAGTATAAACACACACACACAGACATGGGCAACTCGGTCCAGCAGGAGCCCTCCGCTGCCCTCCCGATGGCCCAGCTGCCCTCCAGACTCAGCCCTTGGCCCTGCAGGCGGCACCCTCCAGAACCCTGAGCAGAAGTCTCAGCCCCTCCGTGGCCCGGACGACACTCACAGCCCGTGCACCTGCCCGGAGGCTCCCCACGCCCCTGCCCCGGGGCCCCTTCACACCTGTCCCAAGGCCTTCCAGACTCCTGCTCTGACCTCAGCCCACCTCGGCCTGCTGCCCGCCCCCTGCAGTGACCGTCATGCCCATGTCCAGGCTCTGTTGAGCAGACCCCAGAGAGTTCTAGGGGCACTGCTGACCGCCTCCAGGAGCCTTCCCACTGACACTCAGACCCCAGCCGAAAACAGGGGAGGCCACTCAGGCACATTTTCTGTGGCACCTTGTGGCTCAGGGTCCAGTGAGGGTCACCAAGTGTCCAGACAAGGTCCAGAGGGAGGGGGCAGGGACAGAGCCTATGCTGGCAATGTAGGCCCCAGAGCAGGGCAGCCAACAGAAGGGGTCTCTCCCCCCACACTCCCCCTGCCTCAAATCCCCTCATCACCGCCGGAGCCATAGCGCAGCAGGGAAGGCGTTCGCTTTACACGCAGCCGACCCGGGTTGATCCCCCGCAGCCCCTATGGTCGAGCACCGCAGGAGTAACCCCTGAGCAGTGCCAGGTGTGACCCAGAAAGCAAAAAATCAATCAACCAGCCAATCCCCTCATCAGTGGGGACGTGTAGTCCCTCACCCCCTTGCCCTCCACCCTGGTTCCCACCCCACACCGAGGCCACCCGACCCTTCCTCCAGGAAGCTCTCAGGGACTGCAGGCAGGAAAGGTCCTTCCCTCCAGGCGCGGCCACAGCCTGGCATGACCGTGCTTTTCCCATTTCTGGGCAGCCTTTAACCAAAGGGCAACAGGCAGGGCCCGGACCAGGGGGCCTGCCCTGCCCGGGGCAGTTCCCAGGCCTGGGTGGGCACCAGAGCGGAAGCAGCGGCCCCCTGCTGTGAGCCCCTTGCGCAGAGGACCTGGTGTCCGGCAGTCCCAGCCCAAAGTCCCGGACGGAGCAGACACCCCAAACGACAACTTTCAGACTGGTCTTTATCATAAAATTAAGATTCGATCATACAAGTCAGGGTCCAAGAAAATATTAAAAAAAACTGGAATGTAGAAATATGATTTGTAAAAACACCAGGATCACACACACTTCCGGCGCGCGGAGGCCGGGCCTCTCCGGGGACGCGGGGCGAGCGGCGCCACCGCGCGGCGGCGAGGGAATTGCACTGGGCCGGGCCCGGGGGCCGAGGGAGGCGGCTCCGGGGCAGGGGAGCGGCCCCGAGTATTGCACAGCAGCTGGGCGGCCGGGAGCAGGGGGCCGGGGGCGCCCCGGCCGGCAGAGGTAGGGAGGGTCTCCTTGCCCTGAGAGGCGCCGGCAGGGCTGACTGAGACAGAAAATAAAGCTGAGCTTCCCGGACGGCCCCTGCGGTGCCTCAGGGGCGAAGGAGGGGGCCCGGCGGGATGTGCTTCCTGGCCCCCGCAGGCCAGCAGAGGCAGTGACCGCCTCCAGCGCAGGGCCCGCTGGGCGGGGGAGCCGCGCCTGGCCCTTTCCGCCAGGTCCAGGAAGAGTAGGGCAGGAGCTGGGCTCTTCAGGGGGGAGACGGCGGGCCTCCTCCCGACCTGGATCTGGGTGGCCGGAACCAAGCTCCGCTGGGCCTCGCAGAAGTCCAGGAGCCGGCGCCAGAGAGGGCAGCAGCGCAGGACAAGGTGGTTTCCTGCAACAGCGGGGGTCAGCGGGAGACGGCCCCTAGACAAACCCCGCCCGGGAGGAGCCCCCGCCCCCGGGAGGAGCCCCGCCCCCGGGAGGGGCCCCCCCGGGAGGGGCCCCCCGGGGGGGGCCCGCCCCGGGAGGGAGCCCCGCCCCGGGATAAACCCCCCCGGGAGGAGCCCCGCCCTGGGATAAACCCCGCCCCTGGGATAAACCCCACCCCTGGGAGGAGCCCGCCCCGGGGAGGCCCGCCCCGGGAGGAGCCCCCGCCCCTGGGATAGACCCCGCCCCGGAGGGGGCCCGCCCGGGAGGGAGCCGCCCCGGGGGGGGGCCGCCGCGGGATAAACCCCGCCCTGGGAGGGCCCCGCCCCCGGGAGGAGCCCCCCCCCCCGGGATAAACCCCGCCCTGGGGGGGGCCGCCCCCCGGGGGGAGGCCCCGCCCCGGGGGGGCCCGCCCGGGAGGGGCCCCGCCCCCGGGAGGAGCCCCGCCCCCTGGGATAAACCCCCGCCCCGGGAGGGGCCCCGCCCCGGGATAAACCCCCGCCCTGGGAGGAGCCCCGCCCGGGGAGGAGCCCCGCCCCGGGATAAACCCCGCCCTGGGAGGGAGCCCCCCCGGGGGGGGCCGCCCCTGGGATAGACCCCGCCCCCTGGAGGAGACCCGCCCATGGGATAAACCCCACCCCTGTGATAAACCCCGCCCCTGGGAGGACCGCCCCTGGGACAAATCTGCTCTTAGAAACCCCGCCCCCTGGACAAGCCCTGCCCCTGGGATAAACCCCGCCCCTAGGAGGAGACCGCCCCCTGGGATAAGCCCCACCCCTGGGTAGACCCGCCTGAGGAAGGAGCCCACTCCTGGGATAAATCCCCGCTCGAGGAGCCCCCCCCTAGGGTAAATCTCCCCCAGGAAAAAACAAGGCCCCTATAATAAACCCCGCCCCTAGGGCAAACGGCACCCCAGGGGGCCCTGCACCGGGCATAAGCCCCGCCCAGGAGGAGCCCGCTCCCGCAGCCCTCCCGGACCCAAGGCTGCCTCACCGATGAGGCAGAGCCCCTCTTGGGCGCGCGTGATGGCCACGTTCACTTGGTTGGGGTCCACCACGAGCCCAGGAACTTCTTCAGCCAGCCCTTGGTGGGCCGCTGGTCCACGTCGGCCTCTGGGCAGGAGCGCGCCGGTGCTCACCAGCACGTACCGCCACTCGCTGCCTGCGGAGGGAACGTCTTGAGCCGTGCCCCCCCCCCCCACCCCTCACCCCGGGGCGCCCGCCCAGGCCACCTCCAGGCCGCCCGGCCCTGCCTCACCCTGACTCTTGGTGATGGAGGACACGGTCACACCCCGGAGGTCCTTGCGGCGCCAGTAACCTGCTGATCTCCCGCGGCCTGTGCATTGTAGGGCGTGAGGATGGCGATTTCCTGGGGCTCCACGGTGCCCCGCAGGATCAGCTGCTTGGCGATGCCGACCTACAGGGACAAGGACCGTGTGAGATGCCCGGGGCCTCTGTTCCTGCGATGCCGCGCCCCCTCCTCCAGGAAGTCCTCTCTGCCCAGAGGCAGACCCTGGCGCTCACCACCATGTCCACCTCCTCCAGGTTGGCTTTGGAGTTCTCATTGCCCTCCTCTGTGGACACCATAAGACTCTGCTCGTGGCCCTGCACGTGGCCGAAGATGACAGGGCAGCTGTCCCTGCTGGGGTGGCCCAGGGCGCTGGCCCTCCGCTGTAAGCCCTGCCACGTCTTCAGCTTCCTGCTGTAGAATTCCATGGACGGGAAGGCACAGATGCCCTCGTGCTACGAGACAAGGGCCAGGCCAGGCTGGGACACTGCCGCCCCCGGGCCTGAGAGCGGGGCGGGGAGGGGTGCTGGGCCGAGCCACTAACCATGCTTGGTACTGCGTGTCCAGCATGAAGGCGTCCTTGTGGTACCGCTCGAAGAGGGACCGGTCCAGCCCCAGGGTCTGCAGCTGCTCATTCTTGACCACAGGCCTGAGCTGCTTGTGGTCGCCAAGAAGGACCACCTGTGAGGCAGCGGGCAGAGTTGGCCCAGCGTCCCTCCCAAGGCCCCAGGTCACAGAGCAACACAGCCGTGGCGGCACCCACCTTCTCAGCCCTCGGGAACTGCACCAGGGGATGAGGGTCTCGGGCTCGGTGGCCATGCCCGCCTCGTCCACCAGCACCTGCCACACGTCCAGGTTCTTGAGGCTGCTCGAGGCGGCGCACGAACACGTGCAGAGGATCACGCGGTGCCGCACGAGCTCGAACTTCCTGGCCTTGCTCAGCACGGCCTTGTACCTGCGGTGGGCACAGTGTCCGGTCGACGGCGGGTGGTGGGCAGCGTCCAGCCACCGCAGGGAGCCCACAGCCCAGCGCACTCACTCCCTTAAGCTCCCCGCTGGAAAGGATGTCCCCGTTCGCAGCCGCGTGTCAAAGGCCTTGATGACCCGCGGAGAAGGGGTTGGACGGCTGCCGGATGCGGTGGTGGAGGCTGATGCTCCTGGGGGCACGGGGAACGTCACACGTGCCCACGCGACGGCCAGCCCGAGGCACGTCACGGGCGCCCACGCGGACGGCCAGCCCGAGGCACGTCACGGCGCCCACGCGGACGGCCAGCCCGAGGCACGTCCACGGGCGCCACGCGGGCGGCCAGCCCGAGGCACGTCACGGGCGCCCACGCGGACGGCCAGCCCGAGGCACGTCACGGCGCCTCGCGGACGGGCCAGCCCGAGGCACGTCACGGGCGCCCACGCGGACGGCCAGCCCGAGGCACGTCACGGGCGCCCACGCGGACGGCCAGCCCGAGGCACGTCACGGGCGCCCGGCACAGACGGCCAGCACAGGCGTGCAGCCCCCAGCCAGGCCCGCACTCCCGCCCGGCACAGACGCCCAACGCAGGCCACACCTGAGGGGCTTGATTCGGCCGCCCTCCCTGGGGCCCTTCCTGGACAGGCCCCTGCTGCCCACTCCAGGCATGGGGAACTCGGTGCCCTCGGCCTGCTCGCCGTACACACGGAGGGCTTCAGTTCTTCCGCCCTGCTCAGGAGCAGACCTGGGGGCAGGTGTGGCGTGAGTGAGCCTGCCTGGCCCAGCAGACCCCGTCCCGGGACAGCCCACACACCTGCCAGCACATCCACCGACTTGTTGGAGGGTCCGCAGTAGAGGATGTGGGGGGCCTCCCTGCTGCTTCTCTCTGTTGGCGTTGCTCCCGGCCAGCACCCGCTCCTCGTTGGACTTGTGGAACCAGAAGACGATGTGGAGGGCCACCACGGTCTTCCCCGTGCCTGCGGGCAGAGGCGGCCGAGGGCAGCCAGGTCCGTGTCACACAGCCCCCGCAGCCACGGCCCGTGTCCCACAGCCCCCAGCCACGGCCCGTGTCCCACAGCCCCCGCAGCCACGGCCCGTGTCCCCAGCCCCCGCAGCCACGGCCCGTGTCCGCCGCCCCGCAGCCACGGCCCGTGTCCCATAGCCTCCGCAGCCACGGCCCGTGTCCGCAGCCCGCCACGGCCCGTGTCCCGCAGCCACGGCCCGTGTCCCGCAGCCCCCAGCCACGGCCCGTGTCCCATAGCCTCCCGCAGCCACGGCCCATGTCCGCGCCCCCGCAGCCACGGCCTGTCCGCCCCCGCAGCCACGGCCCGTGTCCCATAGCCCCCCCAGCCACGGCCCGTGTCCCACAGCCCCCGCAGCCACGGCCCGTGTCCCGCAGCCCCCCGCAGCCACGGCCCGTGTCCACCCGCAGCCACGGCCCGTGTCCCGCAGCCCCGCGCCCGGCCCGTGTCCCATAGCCTCCCGCAGCCACGGCCCGTGTCCCGCAGCCCCCGCAGCCACGGCCCGTGTCCCGCAGCCACGGCCCGTGTCCGCCGCCCCCCCCGCAGCCACGGCCCGTGTCCCATAGCCTCCCGCAGCCACGGCCCATGTCCCGCAGCCCCGCAGCCACGGCCCGTGTCCCATAGCCCCGCCCGCGGCCCGTGTCCCACAGCCCCCGCAGCCACGGCCCGTGTCCGCCCCCCCCCGCAGCCACGGCCCGTGTCCCGCAGCCCCCGCAGCCACGGCCCGTGTCCCGCACCCCAGCCACGGCCCGTGTCCCGCAGCCCGGCCCGTGTCCACAGCCCCACCACCACTACGGTCTTCTCCGTGCCTGTGGGCAGAGGCGTCTGCCCTCAGCCTGTCCTTGGGGCCATTCCCTGATGTGACCCTACCTGGTGGGCCCTGGATGACTGTGAACTGCTTCTTCAGGGCCTCCCGGACTGCCTGGGTCTGGCTGGGGTTCAGTCTATAGCGGTTGTGAGGGATGTTGAAGGCCTTCTGCTCCAGGAATCTGCTGGGGACCCCTGGGAAGGAGCATCTCTGAGCAGAGGTCCAGGCCCCATGCCAGCGGGACCCGGGGCGGGCCCGACTTACCTCTGCGTGGGAGCTCCTGGCGGGGCTGCACTAGAGGCCGCCCAGGGCAATGCTGATGACCAGCTGTGACGCCCACTCCAGCCCGCACAGGGCCTCTTCCTTACGGCTGGGGGGAGGCAGACAGCAAGTATGTTAACAGACACGGCCTGCCCCACCACCCCTCACGCGCCAGCCTGGCTCCCAACTTCCGGTGCCCGGAGCCCACTTACAGGTCCGGCAGCTGCTTAGGCAGCACTTCGACGGTGAAGCGGGCGCCGGGCTGCAACGCCTGCTCTGGGACCTTCTCCGTGGCCATGTGCTGGATGAAGAAGGGCACGTGATCTGGTGACCGAGAGCCCGGCCGGGCCCTCCTGCTCCTCTGTGCCCACGGTCAGCCCATGGGCCACCCAGGTGAAGGTGTCGGGGTCGATGGTGAAGGCAGGCGCCTGGCCCGAGCCGGCAGGGGGCTGGACTGCCTGCAGCCCCTCGAGCCGGATGCAGAGGTAGCAGTGGTCGAAACTGATATTGATGCAGTGCTGGAGCAGGAAGTCCGTGCCCAGGGAGAAGGCGCCCTGCAGCTGACCCTGCACTGTCCGCTCTGAGCTCCAGGGAGATGGCCACGCCCTGCAGCGTGATGGACTCGTTCTCGGTCACCCGCGCTGGTGACCGCCTCCAGTGTGCAGAAGGGCTTCCACACGCTCAGGTACTGGGCCACGTCCTGACAGTGGTCCCGCCTCACCTGGAGCTCGTGGCCCGGAGAAGCAGTGGCCGGGCTGCTCCACGTGCTCGAGACACAGGCTGAAGCCGGGTGCCACGGTCCAGAGCTGCAGCGGGGCGCCAGGAAGCCGCGCTGCAGGGTGGGGGCTCAGCTGTGCGCGCAAGCACGTCCCGGGACTCAGGTCCCGCGAGACCTCCACAAACAGCCGGCACGGGCTCAGCTGCCACGTGGCCCAGCTCCGGCAGCCCGGCTCCACCTTGCCCTGCTCCCGCACCAGGGTGGCTGCCTCTGGCCAGCACTGCTCCTGCACCAGCTCCAGCAGCTGCTGCCACAGGCTGGAATCCACGGTCTGGCGGTGGGGGTCGTGCAGGGCGCCGGGCGCTGGGAGGCAGAGACAGAGTCGTCCCGCACTGAGTAGACGCGTCGCCGCCACGTGAGTCGCAGGCCCGGCCGACCCTCCAGGCTCACGGGTGCCTCGGCCAGCTGCAGGGAGGCGGTAGTGCACCGGGCAGGGGTCCGGCAGGCTCTCGGGGTCGGCGGGAAGAGCAGCTTAAAGCAGCGGGCACCCGCATCCACGTCCACCACAAAGCCCAGTTTGTCCCGGGGCTGGGTCCGGAGCCGCGTGGCAAGGTGCAGGCTCTGAGCCCGACGCTGGTACGTCTGGGCCCGCCCGTGCTGGTGGCTGAACTCCTGGCAGAGCCCGTCGATGTCCTGGGCGCTGTAGGCGGTGCCCCCAAGCCCAGCACATACAGCAGCTGCCGCTGGATCACCAGGTCCAGGTACCTGCGGATGGGCGAGCTGGCCCAGGTGTACCAGTCCACCTGCAGCGAGTAATGGCCCAGCTGCTGCGGGCCCGGCCCAGAGCGGCAGAGGCGTGGAGCGGCCCAGCGCCCTGTGGAAGTCGAGCACCACGGGCCCCAGTGTGGGTGCAGGTCGTCCGTGGACACGAGGGTCCACCAGCAGCGACAGGTCCTGGGCCTGGGCGGCCAGCCGCATGTGCCTCCAGAGGGCAGCCAGCAGGGGCAGCTTGGCTGTGGGGGGCCGTGGACACCCAGACGCTGCTTTAGCTGCAGCGACAGGGCACCCAGGCGCGTGCTTCTTGCTCAGTGCCTCCAGCTGCTGTCTGCTGGGTGCTGGCTGCCACCGCAGTGGGGTGACCTCCTGCGTGGCCTCACTGCCCACCAAGAACTCTGCTGCCAGGCTGTTGAACTGGACCATGTACTCCTTGACCATGCTGTGGGCAGCCGGCAGCCCAGCACACTGTCCTCATCCGGGGGCTCGTAGTGGCAGGCGTGCTGCAGCCTGCGCCAGCGCAGCACCCGGGAGAAGTGGCAGGCAGCCACCACGCAGGCGGCCCGCGAGTCCAGGCAGGCCGGCAGCTCGAGGCCCGCCCGGGTGCTGCTGGATGAGCCGGCTCTGCCTCCTCGTATGAGAGCTGGCGGTCAGAGCGGACCAGCGAGGGCACAAAGCGCACGTCCTTGAGCTGGTCGTTGCCTTTCTCCACGGTGAGGAAGAGCGAGATGGCCAGCCGTCCTGGCCAGGCAGGAGACTGAGCATGCCCTGGCACAGGCTGGTGGGTAGCATGGGCACCGGCTCCTGGTCGGGCGTAGAATGCTGTGCGCGCTGGCGGGCCTCTAGGTCCAGCGCCGCCCCTGGGCACACAGCTGGCCACGTCGGTGATGTGCGGCCACCTCATACCTGGTGCCCAGGTCGCGGACGCTGATGGCGTCGTCCAGGTTGCAGGCATCGTGCGGGTCCACGGTGAAGGTGAGGAAGGCCCGGCAGTCCTGCCGCTGGCCGGGGCCCTGCCCAGCTCCGCTCGGGTACTTCTGCTGCGCCCTGGAGATGACGGCGGGGTCCAGCACTGGCGCCCCAGGCCGTACTCCAGGGTCAGCGCTCGGGAGGCCGTGCTCCCAGGTGGAGGCCTCGGGCAGCACCTCCAGGATGACGCCCAGCGGGTAGTAGAAACGTTCGCGCCACAGCACCACACACACTCGGAAGAGGCGCCTGCGGCGGGCGCTCCCACACCAGCGGCTCCGCCCTCACCGCTGCAGGCGGCCCCGGCAACCGGTGCACAGGGACCTCCTGGGGGTCCCTCAGCTCCGCCCACGAAGATCTTGGTCACGGAGCCGTCGATGGGAACCATGATACACGGTCCCACTGCGTCCAAGGCGACACCACGAACACCAGCTGCCGCCCCACCGCCGAGCACGCCCACCACGGAGCCCTGGGGCCGGCCCAGCATCCCCTTGTCCCCGGACAGTGTCTCAGTGACCTTCACCACCACCTGCGTCCCCGTGAAGGCCATGCCGCAGCGCAGGCGGCCCGGACCTGGATGGGCCCGGGCCGTCCCCGTCCAGGGGCACCGCCGTTGCCCTTCGAAGGTCTCCTGCGAAGGTGCAGCGGCGGTACAGCTCGGGCTCCGTGCGCAGCAGCGTGTCCAGCACGGCCCGCGGCAGGTTCACGTACTGCCGGGCCTGCTGCGAGGGCGTGGGTTGGGCCACGGTGTCCAGCAGCCCGTCCTCACGCACCGTCACGGCCATCTGCAGACTCGTCCAGCAACTCCTGCAGGATGGAGTCCTCGGGCTCTAGCTTCCCCTCGAACAGCCAGAAGTCGGACTTCGGTCTCCTCTGCACCCCCCAGGGTCGCGTGGCCCATGGCCAGGGCCCGGCCGCTACAGCAGCCTCTTCCCTCTCCGCAGTGGGACCTCGGCTGCGGACACATGCTCTGATGCCGTGGACTCAGCTTCTGCCTTCTGTGCAGACCGCGTCCCTGGCAGGGTCCTGGGGGCACGTGGCCCCTTCTGCCACACAGTCCTGCCCACCCAGGGTGCCACGGGCTAGCGGCGCTGCAGTGCCACGCTGCCTTCGATCTGCTCCAGCGACAGGTC
Organism: Cryptotis parvus; assembly: GCA_021461705.1. Taxonomy (NCBI): domain Eukaryota; kingdom Metazoa; phylum Chordata; class Mammalia; order Eulipotyphla; family Soricidae; genus Cryptotis; species Cryptotis parvus. Next base: position 29,258 of record JAJIBD010010274.1, on the reverse strand, counting down.
CGGGGGGCAGACGCTACGGTGCTCCACGCACTCCCGGATGTAGCTCTTCCACAGTTTGCTGCAGGCCCGAAGGAGCAGAGGCCACGGCGTCACCCACGGCCACCACGAGTGACTGGGCGCGGGTCAGGATGGTGTTGAGCACGCCGGGCGTCGATGAAGAAGTCGGGGCTCGGCGCGCCCTGGCCTTGCAGGCTGTGGCGGGTGTGCACCGTGCTCAGGACCACCACACGGAACTCGCGGCCTGCGGGGCACACGGTCAGGCACAGGCCGGTCACCTGCCCGCCAGGAGGCCGTCCCCACCCCTGGGCACCCACCTGGCAGGATCTCAAAGCTGCCCACAGACACCTGGCCCAGGGTTCCGCTTCCTCAGTTCCTGCCTCAGCGCGCTCACCTGGGGTACATAGCCCTCAGCAGTCCAGGATGCTGCAGCCCCCCCTCGCATGGGGACGGGGCAGCCCCTGCGGAGCGAGGGCCCCACCCATGGACCTCCAGACCCTGGCCTGCAGCTGGCCTGTGCGTGTAGCCCTCGCCCACCCTGGGGTGAACCCTCGCCCCTCCTAAGGGGGTGACGGGCCGGCAGCTCACCTGGCGCCGTGGGAGACGGCGCAGACCTGACTCTGCTCGCAGCTGCCCCAGCAGCGTGGCCACGCCCCAGGACCTCCTGCACCTTCTCCACCACCTGGCTGATCTCGGCCAGGTTAAGCCAGGACGTCCTGGACAGGTCCCGCTCGGGCAGCCCGCCACATGGCAGAACATGAGCGGGTAGAGGCGGGGGTGGCGGGGCACCTTGCGCTGGCGTGGATGGGGCTGCCCTTGGCCACGTAGAAGTGGCGTGCCACGGAGCGGATGATGGTGTCGGTGGAGCGGTAGTTCTCGTGGAAGATGACACGGCTGCGCTGGGCGACCTCGTGCGGCTGCTGCTGGTAGTGCCGGAAGAGCCGGTGCAGCAGGGTGTGGCTGGCCGCCTGGTCCCGAGGCACGCTGAAGAGCCGCGGCGTGACCTGCATGTGGTCGCCCGCCAACACCACGCGGGTGTCCGCCACGGCGTGGCCCAGCGGCATCAGCGCCTCGCACTCTAACATCTGGGCTGCCTCGTCGATGAGGATGTGTGAAAAGAAGCCAGCGGGCACCCGGCAGCTGGCACGCCTGTGCGGTGGTGGTGACCACAATGCGGTGTCTCTGCAGCTCCCGCGAGGCTGGGCGGCCGGAAGGAGCGGTGGTCAGCGCTCAGGCAGCAGTACTGCAGTGTGACGGCGTCCGTCTGGCTGGGTGGCCGGTCCGTGTACATCACCCGCAGTGGGGCCGCCTCAGGGTGGCCGCTGCTGGCGTAGCTGTGGAAATGCTCCAGGATGTAGATGTCGGCCGCACTGAGGGGGAGAAGGACGCGGGGGCCATGGCTGCGGCCGGCGGAAGTGCCTGCTGTGTGCCAGCCCTGCCCAGATGCCGGTGCTTCAGACAAGACCGTGTCCTACCCCAGGAAGAGTCCACGGCAGCAGAGGGTGAACAGACACACAGATAAAGAAACGAAGGTCAGACCAGTGAGGACGGAGCCGCAGCAGAGTGCCTGGGTGGTCAGGGAGGGCTTCCCGGAGGAGGTGAGGAGCTGGGGAAAGTCAGAGCCCGACGAGGAGAACCACGCAGCAGCACAGAGCAGTGAGGTGGTCAGGGAGGACTTCCTGGAGGAGGGAGGAGCTGGCCATGCGGTGAGACAGAGAGGCAGAGTAGGGCCCACCGCCCAAAGCGGCCCAGATGGTCAGAGGCTGGGGCCAACCCCGCACTCGGCTCCTGTCCTCTGGCAGCAGGACAGGGAAAACCGGCACCAACGCTCAGGAAGAGCTGAGGGACCCTCCCTCCCTCCTCACCACAGCCTGGGCCCCAGGCGCAGCGGGACCCTCAGGAGCAAGGGCAGAGACGGAGCCGTCCCCTGGCCCGACCCAGCCCAGCCCCGGCCCCATGCGTGGGCTCACCTGTTGGTGTGTGTGCAGATGAGCACCCTGCTGTGTGGCCGCCTCACCACCTCCAGGGACGCCATGGCCAGCGTGTAGGTCTTGCCCGTGCCGAAGGGGGCCATAGATGAGCAGCGGGGCCAAGGGCTTTGGGCCTCGGGGTGGCTGCCCACGATGGCCGCCACGGCCAGCTTCTGCTTGCGGTTTCCATGCACCGTGGGCGGGATGGGCAGGGGCGGGGCAGGGCGCAGGCCTTCAGGTCGGGCACCACTAGCCGTACATCAGCCAGCGTGTCCACTGCCTGGTGCCACCGGCGGAAGACCAGGGGTCGACCTGGAACTGCACCTCCAGGGTGCGGCTGGTGTCAGCCTGCAGCCCCAGCGCCTGGCAGCAGGGGGCGGGCAGCAGCAGCCACAGGGCCCGCTCCCAGCTGGCCCGGCTTTCCAGCCGCACCTCAAACACCGTGAGGTCTGGGGCCGGCACCGGGGCCACCAGCGCAGTGTTCACGGCCCGGCCCAGCAAAAGCCCTGGTCTGTGTCAGGCGTCAGCGCTGGGGGCAAGGGCACCTCTGCATAGAGGGAGCCCAGCGGCGGGAAGAGCATGCCCAGGGCAGGCGTCTGCAGGGCCAGCGGAAGGACACTGGGCCCCTCAGGTTCAGCCTGGAAGGAGGACGTGGGTCAGTGGACCGAGGCCTCCCTGACCTGCCCGTCTCCCACGCCCTCGCCCGGCCCGGCCGCACGCACCTGGCCACCAGCTGCTGCTGCGCCATCTCCTCCTCGTAGAGAAACTGGTGCATCCTCTGTCGGTAGTCGGCACAGGACACTGGCCCCGGGGCCGGGCCGCCGCGGCGGAAATCCAGGGCCAGGTCTGGCGCCTTGTACTTGGCCAGCAGGGCCAGCTGTTCGTCCGTGTGCTCCAGGCTGGGCACAACGCGGTTGCCTGTGTGCCAGCGCTCGGCGGCGGGGACAGGCGGCTGCGGGCAGCCCAGGGGCCTCCGGGCAGTGCTCGTGGCCCAGCTGCAGGGTCAGCTTCCGCAGCAGTGCAGGCCGGCTGCCAAAGTCGAAGACCAGCCACTGCTCGAAGGTGCCGAAGGAGGTGCTGAGCACCTGCACGGTCACCCGGGCCCGCAGTGGCGCGTCAGGCTGCCGGGCGCTCCCCACACGCGTACTGCTGCCCGGGGGCAGGCCAGGGGCCACGAGCGAGAAGGAGGCTCCAGGCTCCTGCCTGAGCAAGGCCACGTGTGCCAGCGGCGCCTGCGAGAAGACGCTGCTGAGTCCTCCTCGTGGCCAAGGGTGGCCCCACCCCAGCCCAGCCTCGGGCCCAGGAGGCAGTGGGCGCAGAGGCGCGAGACCCGGCTGATACCCTGCGCACCGGGGTGGGCGGCCTCACCTCAGAGCTCAGGGTGAATGTCCAGCTGTGCTGAGTCACCTTGTGCACGGCCCGGAAGAGCAGGGGCTGGTCACAGCGGCTGACACACCCTCCACGGCCTCAGCGAGCTGCATAGGATGCAGACCTTAGCGCCCCACCACCCTCTGTCCTCACCACCGCAGCTCACACTCACCACCTGCAGCTCACACTCACCCCTGCTCACACTCATCCCCACAGCTCACACTCACCATCCGCAGCTCACACTCACCCACTCACACTCACCCCTTCTCACACTCACCCCGCTCACACTCACCCTGCTCAGACTCACCCTTTCACACACTCACCCCACAGTTCACACTCACCACCCACAGATCACACTCCACCCCTCTCACACTTATCCCACTCCACACTCACCCTGATCACACTCACCCCTGATCACACTCACCCCTGCTCACACTCACCCCGCCACTCACCCCTGCTCACACTCACCCCGCAGCTCACTCCAACACCCACAGCTCACACCCCCGCTCACACTCACCCCTGCTCACTCACCCCACAGCTCACTCCACCCACCCGCGAGCTCACTCACCCCCTCACACTCACCCCTGCTCACACTCACCGCTGCTCACACTCACCCCCACAGTTCACACTCATCCCCTGCAGCTCACACTCCCACCCCACTCACTCACCCCTGCTCACACTCACCCCCACAGCTCACACTTACCATCTGCAGCTCACACTCCACCCCCCTCACACTCACCCCTGCTCACTTACCCCTGCCCACACTCACCCCTGATCACACTCACCCCTGCTCACACTCCCACCCCCATAGCTCACGCTCACTCCCCGCAGCTCACACTCTCACCCCCGCTCACTCACCCCTGCTCACACTCACCCCCTGCTCACACTCACCCCCTGATCATACTCACCCCTGATCACACTCACCCCTGATCACACTCACTCCCGCAGCTCACACTCACCACCCGCAGCTCACACTCACTCTGCTCACACTCACCCCTGCTCACACTCACCCCGCTTACACTCACCACCCACAGCTCACACTCACCCCCACTCACACTCACCCCGCTCACAATCATCCCACTCACACTCACCCCTGCTCACACTCACCCCCACTCACACTCACCACCCGCAGCTCACACTCACCCCCACTCACACTCACCCCGCTCACACTCACCCCCGCTCACACTCATCCCTGCTCACACTCACCCCTGCTCACATTCACCCCGCTCACACTCACCACCCGTAGCTCGCTGCTGCTGCGCCGATCTCCTCCAGCAGCCGCATATGGTAGGGCACCAGCCCCTCTCTCCAGGCACTGTCCTCCCGCAGCCGCACAGCCTCAGCCCGCTGTGTCCACTCAAAAGCTCCTGCGGGAGTGAGCCTTGGTGCAGAGACGTCCATACTCACAGAGCTCGGGCCTGCGGGTGGGGACGGTCCACGGGACGGAAGTGAGCCCACAGACACACACAGCCCGGGGGACACCTCTCTGTACAGGCCCTGCTGTGGGCCTCCTTCCTCCTCCACAAGCCACACAGGGGCCTCGGCCTGGGGACTGGCCGGGCTCCTGCCCCACGCCCTCACCTGGGGCAGAGCTCAAAAGTGGACAGGCCTGCAGGCGGCTGCGGTACTCCCAGGCGGCCACGGGCTCCAGGGCCACCATCTGCCTGTGCTCCAGGGAGGTGCAGTGGTTCTCAAAGGCCTCCGCTGAGCCGCAGGACACCAGGCAGGCTGGGCAGTACAGCTGGACTCGGTGGTTCTGCTCAGGCGGCGCGAGCAGGGCCTCGCTGGAGTCCGCCCAGCCTCTCGGCCTCCCCACACGGCCATCTCCACGGCACTGTGGGCGTACTGGCATCGCCGCCCCGTGCTTGCAGGGGCTGGCCGCGGTCCACGAACTTGCAGTAGGCCAGCGACAGGCCGTGGCAGCGGCCTGGGCCCTCACCTCCACCACCTGCTGCTTGCCGTGGCCCTCGGCACTCACGTGGGCCAGCAGGGCCAAACAGGCTCCGTGGGTCCCGCGAGCGGCCCTTTGGCGTCAACAAGACTGAGGCGGGGCGGGAGGCATCGGAAACAGGGGGTGCAGAGCAGCTGGAAGCAGCCACCAAACTCAGCGAGGATGGGCGTCCGCGGGGCTGCCCTGGGCAGCACCCCCAGCAGGGCAGCTTTCAGCCAGGACCGCCGCACGCCCAGCTCCCGCTCCAGGGTCCAGACCAGAGCCTCCTCGGGGCTGCGTGCAAACGCGTGCAGCGGTTGCGGTGGCGCTGGCAGCCCAGGCCTGGCTTGTAGTAGCGGCAGACCTCGTACCGCGAGGCCACGGGGGAAGCTGGGCCGCCGCCCACCTTGCGCCAGGGGCCTGCTGGGCGCCGCGCCCTTGCGGCGGCCAGGAGGCATCTCCCGGGCACACTCATGCTCGACGCCTGCGCAGCAAGTAGGTGCTTTCGTTGAGCCGCTGTGTGCAACGGGGCAGCCCAGGGCCAGGTCCACCTGCGCCTGCAGCCGGGCAAGGCACGGCTCCTTGGAGGCCACGGCGCCAGGGGCGATCGGCCAGTCCCTGGGGACATCATGTCCAGTGCAGGCCTGGCTCTGTGGGCAGCGTCATGGGCCATGGTCAGCAGGTCCACAGGTGCTGATGCTTCACCAAGAGACGCCTGGAAGGGAGAATGTGAGTCCAGCCAGGAGGCCAGACAGACACACAATACACACCACGTACAGGTGTGCACGCAGACACGCACACATCCACACACATGCCACATGCGGGCACACACAGACACACACGGGCATGCACAGGCAACACAGGCACATAGTCACACGCAGACACACACACAGCACACGCAGACACACACAAGCACGCAGACACAGCTACACACTTCCGCACACACGGGCAACGGGCACTCTGGCACTGCCCCCGTTGCAGCCCTTGGTGGGCACCGAGAGCAGGTGCAGCGTCCCCGCAGCGGGCCAGGGTGAAGCCGAGACACTTCCGGTGCCCAGCGCGGACCGCGGGGGCTCTAGACCCCGCCGCTGCGGCGCGCCAGGGGGCGGCGGAGTCGGGGGTCTCCGACCCGACCCCTCCCGGAAACCCCCGGCCTGGGGGCGGCGCGCACCTGTGCGTCCGGCGCGGGGACTTTGACAGGACCCTGGCGGGGACCCGCCCGTGGCTGCGCCCCCCCCCGCCGCCCCTGCGCCGAGGCGGCGGCGCCCCAGGCCTGCAGCCCCCGCCCGGACCCGCGCCCGCCCTCACCGTCCTGCGCTCGTCGCTGCGTCCATCGCGCCCCCGCCCGGTGCCGCGATCACTTTCGATTCCGATCGTGCCCCGGGGTGACTCAGGCCCCGACGCCGGGCGGGAGGGGAGGGGAGGGGAGGAGGGCGGCGCGGAAATTACCTCACGGCCCCCGCCCCGCCCCGGCCGCCCGCGCCGCCGCGCCCCCGCCGGGCCCGCCGCGCCCGCGCGCCCCGGCCCCCGCGCCCCGCCCAGGACCCCTTGCCCCGCCGCTGCCCTTCCCTGCCGCCTCCACCCCTCTCGGCTCCCAGCAAACTGGGCATCCTGCGGCCGAGGGGCCTCTGGACCCCTCAGGACCCTCCTCTTGCAGGGTCACAGTCATTGCAGACCCCACGAAGCTGAAAAGAGAGTCTGCGATGCTGCCTTGGCCCTGGGGTCCGGCCGGCACACTGGTCCTGCAAGCGGCTCTGGGACCTCCGGCAGATCTGAGACCCCACGTCAGCCCTGGGGCCCCAGCCCCAGCCCAGCACTGCCCCCTCCACATGCCGCACGCACACTCGCCACAGTGGGTGAAGGGGCACCCCAGTGACATCACTCCAGGAGGACCCAGTGACATCACTCCAGGAGGACCCAGTGACATCACACCCAGAGGAACCTGGTGACATCACACAAGGCGGGGCCCAATAACATCACACCAGGAGGGTCCAGCAACATCACTCCAGGAGGACCCAGTGACATCACTCCAGGAGGACCCAGTGACATCACACCAGGAGGAGCCTGGTGACATCACACAAGGCGGGGCCCAATGACATCACACCAGGAGGAGCCTGGTGACATCACACAAGGCGGGACCCAATGACATCACACCAGGAGGGTCCAGTGACATCACTCCAGGAGAGGCCCAGTGACATCACTCCAGGAGGGACCCAGTGACATCACACCAGGAGGAGCCTGGTGACATCACACAAGGCGGGGCCCAATGACATCACACCAGGAGGGTCCAGTGACATCACTCCAGGAGGACTCAGTGACATCACTCCAGGAGGACCCAGTGACATCACACCAGGAGGAGCCTGGTGACATCACACAAGGTGGGGCCCAATGACATCGCACCAGGAGGGTCCAGTGACATCACACCAGGGAGAGGCTCAGTGACATCACACCAGGAGGAGCCTGGTGACATCACACCAGGTGGGGGCCCAATGACATCGCACCAGGAGGGTCCAGTGACATCACACCAGGAGAGGCTCAGTGACATCACACCAGGAGGACCCAGTGACATCACACCAGGAGGGTACAGTGACATCATTCTAGCAGGACCCAGTGAGCATCACACCAGGAGGGCCCAGTGACATCACACCAGGAGGGTCCAGTGACACCATTCCAGGAGGACCCAGTGACATCATTCTAGCAGGACCCAGTGACATCACACCAGGAGGGCCCCAGTGACATCACTCCAGGAGGAGCCTGGTGACATCACACCAGGAGGACCCAGTGACATCACACCAGGAGGGGCCCAGTGACATCATTCTAGCAGGACCCAGTGACATCGCACCAGGAGGGTCCAGTGACATCACTCCAGGAGGACCCAGTGACATCACTCCGGGAGGAGCCTGGTGACATCACACCGGAGGGCCCCACACCAGGAGTCTGATACATCCAAACACCCGGGGGTAAGCAGGAACCAGGTGCGGACACCCCCAAGAAACTGCACGAGACACAGATGTCCGCGTCCCTCTTTGAGCCCTGTACTTTAAATGAACTTGCCAGTGAAATTACCACAATGAAATTACCAGTGCCGAAAAATAAATAAAAAAGAAGAAAATACCAGTGAAAGCTGGGGGAGGGGAGCCGAGCTTCCAGCCATCTGCGAAGGCTCACCGGCACTTCAGGAAGTAAGTGACGCAGAAGAGGAGCAAGCAGAGGCCCCCAGGCCCGCTCCCAGCCCCCAACGCCAAAACAAAACAAGGACACACTGGAAAAGGTTCGGGACCTAACTCCGGGACACTTCTCCAAAGAGCGCCGGCAAACCGGTGGACACAGCCAAGGGGCTTCTCCGTGAACAAGGGAGATTTCAGCTGACCACGGGCATCACGGAGCACTAGCGGAGTGAAGAGCCAGACACCATCACCCCGCCGGCTGGCACAGGAAGAGCGTTTGGGAGACCCCAGACGTAGGGACATCCTGCATGGTCGCAGCTGGAGACCCACCAGTCACTGTCTCTGGGTGTGGAGCCGGGACACACTCACCGCGTCGGCTGCGCCTGAGGGCGGAGGGCAGGTAATGCACAGGCCCGATCCAGGAGCGCTGTCATGAGCCGCTGTGCTGGCACCAGCTGGGAGAAAGCCACACAGAGCCCCGAGCGCTGAGGGGACAGCTGCCCCCCCCCCCCTCAGGGCACAACCAGGGAAGGAGCGGGCAGCAAGGCGGGGCAGTGCCGGTCAAGCGACGCCAACTTCATTTGTTTACCAGCCCCGTTTGAAGGAGAAATGAAGGAAGGCTGCAGCAGCGTTTTCTTCTTTCGGTTTAGGTTTGGTTTATTTCTTTGGCCACGCCCAACAGAGGTCAGGGGCTCACTCCTGGCCGGCTCAGAGAACCAGAGGTGAGGCTGGGAGCAGAACCCGGGTCAGCTGCACGCAGGCCAGCGCCTGCCTACTGGGCCGCCTCTCCGGCCCCGGCGACAGCATTGAGGACAGCCCCTGCGCCGTGGGTACCACGGCCCCTGTCTGGCAGACCCCACTAGTGAGGAGAGGCGTAGGAGACAGGGTAGAGCCCACGGTAGTGGCGGCGAGGTCCTCACGGGAGTGGCCTGGACGCTCAGAGTTCATGTCAAGATTCCAGACGTCGCCATCAAGAAACGTGTCCAGCATTTCTCTGGAACCATGAAAGACCACAAGCAGGGGCCGAAGGAGGAACAGTTTGGGGTCACCACTTCTTTTTTTTTTTTTTTGCTTTTTGGGGTCACACCTGGCAATGCTCAGGGGTTTCTCCTGGCTCTGCACTCAGGAATTACTCCTGGCGATGCTCGGGGGGACCATATGGGATGCCCTGGATCGAACCGGGCTGGCCGAGTGCAAAGGCAAACGCCCTACCTGCTGGGCTATCGGCTCCGGCCCCAGGGGTCACCACTTCTTGAATCCCATATTGATGCCAGAGTTGGGTCAGCAGCAGCCAGCAGGGGGAGGGGGCCAGAGAGGGAGGGTGGGGAGGGGGGGGCATTGGAAGGGGCAAAGGGAGGGAAGGGGTTCAGAAGGGGAGGGTGCGTAGGGGAGATTACAGGGGAGGGTTGCGGAGGGAGGGGTGATTGGGAGTTTTGCGGAAGGGGGGGTGCAAGGGAGGGGTTGAGGAGGGGAGAGGTGATTGGGAGGGGGTGTGGAGGGGAGGGTTGTGAAGGGGAGGGATGCACAGGGGAGGGGGTGCAGAGTGGAAGGGTCCAGAAGAGAGGGATGAGCAGGGGAGCAGTGTGGAGGGGAGGGGTGCGGAGGAGGAGGGTATAGAGGGAGGGTGATTGGGAGGGGTGTGGAGGGAGGAATGCACAGGGGAGGGATGCACAGGGAGGGGGTGGAGGGGGAGAGATGCAGAAGGAAGGGTGTGAGGGGGAGTGATGCGCAGGGGAGTGGTGCGGAGGTGAGGGTGTGGAGGGAGGGTCCAAGGGTAGGGGAATGGAGGGAGGGTGCAGAGGGGAGGGTCAGAGGGGAGGGGTGTGGAGGGAGGGTGCGGAGGGAGGGTCCGAGGGTAGGGTACGGAGGGGAGGGAAGAGGAGGGTGTGGGGGGAGGGGGGGAGGGGGTGCAGAGGGGAGGGTCGGAGGGGAGGGGCGGAGGGAGGGTGTGGAGGGGGGAGGGAGGGTCGAGGGGAGGGGTGGAGGGGAGGGTGGAGGGGAGGGTCCGAGGGTAAAGGAGGGAGGGGAGGGGAGGAGGGAGGGGGGGGGAGGGGCTGGAGGGAGGGTGCAGAGGGGAGGGTCGGAGGGAGGGGGCGGAGGGGAGGGTTTGGAGGGGGAGGGGAGGGGGTGGGGAGGGTGGAGGGGAGGGGTGCGGAGGGGAGGGTTTGGAGGGAGGGAGGGTCGGAGGGAGGGGTGGAGGGGAGGGTGCAGAGGGGAGGGTCCGAGGGGAGGGATATGGAGGGGAGGGTGCAGAGGGAGGGTCCGAGGGGAGGGGTATGGAGGGAGGGTGCAGAGGGGGAGGGGTATGGAGGGGAGGGGTGCAGAGGGAGGGCCGGAGAGGAGGGAGGGCAGAGGGAGGTTGAGGAGGGGGAGGGGGGTGGAGGGGGGTGTGGAGGGAGGGGGGAGGGGAGGGTCCGAGGGAGGGGTACGGAGGGAGGGGGGAGGGAGGGGAGGGGGGGGGGAGGGGCACGGAGGGGGAGGGCAGAGGGGAGGGGAGGGGAAGGGAGGGAGGGTGTGGAGGGGGAGGGAGGGGGGGGGGGGAGGGGAGGGGGGCGGAGGGGAGGGTGTGGAGGGGGAGGGGAGGGTCGGAGGGGAGGGGTGTGGAGGGGAGGGTGCAGAGGGGAGGGTCCGAGGAGGGAGGAGGGGGAGGGTGCAGAGGGAGGGGGGAGGGAGGGGCAGAGGGAGGGGTGGAGGGGAGGGGCAAGGAGGGGAGGGTGTAGAGGGAGGGGAGGGAGGGGGCAGAGGGGAGGGGTGCGGAGGGGGGGGGCAGAGGGGAGGGTCGGAGGGGAGGGGAGAGGGGAGGGTCGGAGGAGGTACGGAGGGGAGGGTGTAGAGGGGAGGGTGCGGAGGGAGGGAGGTACGGGAGGGAGGGGAGGAGGGGAGGGTGGAGGGGAGCAGCTGCAGGTGTGACCCCTGCACCCTGCCCCCTCTCTCCCAGGTAGGGCAGTTGCTGCGGTGGCGGGAGCTGCAGCCCACACGGCACAGAGGAAACAAGGACACTGCAGGGCCTGAGAGACCACAAGAGTGTGGCCGCACACGGGGCCAGCGGCAGGAAGGAGGCTGGACGGGTGGGCGCCCCGGCCTGCTCAGAGTTCACCCGTCAGAGAGTTCCGAGGGCCAGAGAGACCAGGGAGGGCTGTGGGGGCGGAGGACGCGCACCTGGACCCTGCTGAAGGCACTGACCAGCCAGCTGGGGAGGGAGACTCCCCTGACCGTGGACATGCGGAAACCAGGGACGTGGGGCTTGGACCACGGCAGCCACCAGGCCCAGCCCCTCTCCCCTTTGGGCTCCCCCCCGCCTGCTGGGGGGCTGGTGCGGGGGCTGGGCTCCAGCAGGGGTGACGTGGCTGGAATCTGGTGCAGGCCTCAGGCCCCACCCCACCGCCCCGTTGGGTGCCAGCCGCCGGAGCCCAGCCCCAGGTGCAGGGACCTGACCCCCTGCCCAGGAGGCCAGAGGCCAAAGCCAAGGCCCCTCCCTGGAGTCTCGGACGTGGCCAGATCCGAGCAAAGGTCCAAGCTCTGTGGAGTCCACACCCAGCCACGCCCACCTGCACCTAAGGACCTGACCCAAGGGGCATTGGACAGGCGGGGGTCGGGCCAGACCCAGAACAGTGGCCACCTCCTGGGCCTGGAGGGGCCCTCCCCTCCCCTCCTCACCCACTTCCTGGGTGTGGGTCTGACACAGATGAGTCACAGGGACCCGGGGTACATGGGGACCCTGAAGGGGGCGTGTCCTAGAGAGGCCCCGCCTCTGCAGCCCTGCGTCCTTCCAGGCCTGGACTGGGGTCCCGGCTGGGCAGTGTCCGAGCATAAGACTCAGGAGAGGCATGGGGCAGTCCGTACATGCGTGGGGAGGGGCTGGAGCAGGCCCCCGCCCTCAAACCCACCGCCACGCAAACAAGCAGGTGCCTAGGCTGCCCCTGGCGGGCTGTGTGGGGCCCCGGGGGACACGGTCAGAGCAGGGGGACACTCAGAGCAGGGGGACGCCCGGAGCAGGGGGACGCCCGAGCAGGGGGACGCCCGGAGCAGGGGGACGCTCCGAGCAGGGGGACGCCCCGGAGCAGGGGGACGGTCAGAGCAGGGGAGGCGCCCCGGAGCAGGGGGACGCTCAGAGCAGGGGGACGCTCAGAGCAGGGGGGCCGGTCAGAGCAGGGGACGGTCAGAGCAGGGGGACGGTCAGAGCAGGGGGACGCTCAGAGCAGGGGGACGCTCAGAGCAGGGGGACGCCAGAGCAGGGGGACGGTCAGAGCAGGGGGACGGTCAGAGCAGGGGGACGCCAGAGCAGGGGGACGCCCGGAGCAGGGGTCGGTCAGAGCAGGGGGACGGTCAGAGCAGGGGGACGCCGGAGCAGGGGGACGCTCAGAGCAGGGGGACGGTCAGAGCAGGGGGACGCCCGGAGCAGGGGATGCCCGGAGCAGGGGGACGGTCAGAGCAGGGGGATGCTCAGAGCAGGGGGACGCCCGGAGCAGGGGGACGCTCAGAGCAGGGGACGCCCCGGAGCAGGGGGACGCCCAGAGCAGGCGTAGCCCTGCCGGCTCTCTGCTGTGCCGCCACAGCCGCGCCTCAGCTGCACGGAGGGTGGCAGCCCCCTGGGGACAGCACGGGCACAGGGCTTGCCCCCACGCGAGGCGCGTGGCGTCTGGAGCTGCCAGGGGAGACCCCCGGCACACGTGGAGCCCGAGCCACTTGCTGGCAGAGCCTGTGAGCCCCTTGGCCCTGGGCAGCAACACTCAGGTGGCCCCAGACCACACTCCGCCTCTAGGGACCCTCCTGGGCAGACACACAGCAGCCGGTGAGGCCAACTGTTCTGAGGCGCCCAGAGCCCTCACGGGTCCAGGCTCGGCAGGTCCAGCCGTCCGCAGAGCTCAGCGTCCTGGGCAGGGATGGGTACTCACAGCTGTCTGGGCCTGGGCCTCACACGCCCCCGTGTGCAGAGCTGGGCCATGGGACATCCAGAGGAGGAGCCAAGAGAGGGGCCTGGGCGGGGCAGACGGGATGGGAGGCCAGAGCCGGAGCCCGCGCCACCAGTGCCTTCCTGGCCCCGAGTCACAGACGCAGCCCCCTGCCCGCAAAAAGGCCCTGAGCTGGTGGCACGCATTGTCTCCTGTGCCAGAGAGCCCCGTGGCGGTCCTGAGTAGCCCCTCCCCCCAAAGCCCGAGCAGCTCCCGCTGGCAAGTGGGGTCCCGTGGGGCTGCAAGAGTCAGCTCGAGGCCCCCTGTACCGAAAGTGGGGTCTGGGCAGCTCTGCAGAATGAAAGTACCCGAGGGGTGAGACCCTCCCCGCACGAGCCCACAGCAGGAAGTGGGGCCTGCAACAGCTCCGTGACCCAGGAGAAGACTTAAGTGCATCCTGGCCATCACAGACTTGGTGACCACGGGGGAGACACGCGCAAAGGGAAGGACGAGTCATGAAGTGGCCACCTGCTGCCAGTCAGGAGGGAAACGGAGGCTCTGAGCACCAGAGAAGAGGCCGGGCAGGGCCTTGCAGGGAGCCTTCCTGCATCCCACAGGAGCCCCCGCCCTCCCCAACCCAGCTCTGCCCTGTGCAGGCCCCAGGCGAGCTGAGTTCAGCAGATGCAAGCCGACCCCACCCACAGCCTGTGACCGCAGAGCTGTGTGAGGCCCTGCCGGCATCAGAAGGAAGCGGGCGTGCGGGAGCACGAGCACCGTGGCCACGCAAAGGGAAATGAGGAAACCAGCCTTGCAAGTCGGCTCGTGGCTGAGGTGAGCCACTGCCTGTGTGGAAACCCTGCAGGGGGCCGGAGCGAGAGCCCAGCGGGGAGGGCGTTTGCCCTTGCACGCGGCCGGCCGGCCTGTGCCGGCCTGGTTCGATCCCCGGCATCCCATATGGTCCCCTGAGCACCACCAGGATAATTCCTGAGTGCAGAGCCAGGAACCCCTGAGCGCTGCCGGGTGTGACCCAAAAAAAAAAAAAAAAAAAAAGAAAACCCTTCAGGAAGCAGTTTTTGCCTGGTAACCTGAGCAAGAAATCTGGGCGGCTCCCAGAGACTTAGCGTCCATGCAGTCACAAGATTACCAAAGTCGTCCTGTGGACAGTGACACACTGATTGTCAAGTTTTTAAGGAGGGGAAGAAGCAGCTCAAACCAAAGCAGAAATAAATTAGAGAATTTCATAATTAGAGCAAAAATTAGGAAACAAGCCAGGGAGGTGTGTGTGCAGGATGCACGTGGACGATGCGTGGATGATGCATGGATGATGCGCGTGGATGATGTGTGCAGGATGCATGGATGATGCGTGGATGATGCGCGTGGATGACAGATAATGGAAGGACAGTGGATGGGTGATGGATGACGGATGATGGATGGGTGCTATATGGATAATGGATGGTGATGGATGGGTCCCCTGAGCACTGCCATAGTAACTCCTGAGTGCAGAGCCAGAAGTAACCCCTGGGCATTGCCAGTGTGACCCAAAAAGGGAAACAAAGGTGATATATGGATGATGGACGGACGATGACTAGGTGATGGATGGGTGCACCAAGCCCGGCCCCTCGTGCCCAGCAGGGCGCGGGCCGTGGAAGTGCTGCTCCAGGACAAGGGAGGCCGCGGGCCCAGTGCAGGCTGGCCAGAGTGCGGACAAGGGGCCCCTCCAGGCCTGTCCTTGGCACCGAGGTGCTGGCCTGAGGCAGGACATGCAAGGACACCACGGGGATGGAGGGGGGAGTCCACAGTCCGGACACCCCCAACCCACCTGCTGGGCTCGGCTCGGCCCTTCCTGCCACCTGGAGCTGCTCACAGCTGAGCTGTTGAGGGCCCTTGGGAGCAGCTGAAGATGCCCCTCACCGCGCCTTCCTCAGCCCTCGTGTCCTGAGGCCCTTCTACGGGTGCCATGGGAACAGCCCGGGGCCCTGGCCCTGCTGGCTGTGCCCTCCTTTGCTTCCAGTGACCACAGAGCGGGTGGCTGAGTCCCATGAGTGCTGAGAGGGGCCGGCCCAGATCCCCAGGCTCTCTGGCAGCGTGTCGGGCTCACACCTGCTGTGCCAACTCAGGGACAAACACACACCCTTTCCTGGGGGCTCTGCTACATGTTGGCGCCACGGCCGCCCAGCTGGGCCCAGCTCCCTCATTCCACTTCCAGATCAGGCCACCCCTGCTCAGGTTAGCCACGCGCCCCGTGGGCCCGGACCGGCGGGAGCAGAGGCCGGAGCCCTCAGAGACCACGACACCGGGACTCACTCTGGCAGCGGCTGCCCTCCATGTAGACCCCTACCCTGGGGCCATCCTGGCAACAGGGACAGGCTCAGCGCTTGGGCAGCTGTGCCAGCCGGTCAGGGAACGGTCAGCAGTCCCAGAGGTTCTGCAGGTGCTGGGCTCAGAGACAGACACAAACTACGAAAATGCTTTTATTTTAAATCAAAGTACCAAGCAGATACTTGCAAAACAACGTTACAAAGTGGAGTCAGAGGCGCCGCTGGGCCCACACCCGGAGCCGGGCGCCTGCCCTCCTGGGCCACACCTCCCTGCGGCTTGGCCCTGTCCCTGGGGTGCTCGTCCTGGGTGATCCCCAACGCCTGGAGCAGCCCCGCTGAGGCGGCCGGGTACCCCCGTGGCCCCCGCCGCGGTAACGGGCCCCGGACTCAGCAGAAATGAGTTTAGCACGAGGACGCACTACGGGACCAGCCAACAGGAACATAACAGGAAGAAGCAAAGACCCTCGGCAGCGCCCCTCCAGGCTGGGCACTTGAGGCAGAAAGCCAGATGGGGTGGGGGTGCGAGAGGCGGGTTCTGGGGGCCCCACCCGGTGGTCTTCAACCTCCGCTGAAGGTGGGGCAGGGACGGGTGCCTTCATGCCTGGTGCAGAGTCCCCAGCGAAGAGGTGGGGCCCCTGAGGCCCGGGTCACGTGCCCTGGGGGTGGGCCCAGTGCGGCCAGGCCAGGGCAGGGCCCCCAGCTCCAAGGGTGGTTTGGAAAAAAATCCTCAGCCCAGAGACGCTGGGAGCCGGGTCCTTGCTCCGCTCGGCCCAAGTGCCTCGGACAGGCCACCTCGGGGGCCCGCAGCGGACCTAGGTGCGCTGCACTAACCCTACAGAAAACTGTGGGAAGAAACCAAATCCATAGGATCCACGCGATTCCACACTTGGGGACGGTCCCCAAGACAGGTGTCACTGACGCCCCCAGGGGCTCAGACCCGGGTGGCGGCGGTTCAGGCACCTCCGTGCCCTCCGCCCACTGGAACCCTTGCTCAGGGCCACGTGTAAACAGTGTTAATAAGCAACAGATGGAAACTACATTTCCCAAGGAACAAAGGGAAGTTCGAACCAAGCCCGGACTGCAGCTCGCCTCCGCCTGTCCCCTCCCGTCTTGATCTGTTTGGCGTTTCCTCTCTTTGGTTCAGCAGCCCTCGGGGCCCGCCGGGCTGTGCTGCTCCGCCGCCCTGCCCCAGAGGCCAGCCTGTGTGCGTGTCCACTCCCCCGCAGGGCGCGGCTACTTGTGCTGGCCCTCTGTCATGGCCGCCACCTCCAGGGCGGCTGTGTGCTCCTCGGCCCCGGGGCGGCCCCAGAGCTCTCCACCGCGCCCGTGGGCACCAGCACCGTGCTACCCCCTGGGGACAGCTGTGTCACGCTCTGCAGGGCAGGGCCCAGGCCGGGCAGCGCCAGCAGCTGCAGCGGACTCACCACCTTCACCACCGTGCTGCCGTCCTGCATGGCAGCCGTGCTCAGCACCGTGAGGCTGGAGGCATCGGGGTGCAGCTCCACAGTGCCAGGGAAGGTGGGGGCAGACGAGGCCAGCACCGGTGTAGCCACTGAGCAGGGGCGAGGCTGGGGAGCTGGCAGGGCGCCGCGCAGGGGCCCTTGCTGAGCACAGGAGAGGGCAGAGTGGACAGCACCTTGCCAAGTGGGACGCCGGCCAGCTGGGAGACAGGCATGGCTGGGGCTAGACCCGAGTGTGCCAGCACCTGGGAAGCCACGGCAGCCGGGCCGGAGGAAGCCCCTGGCAAGGCGTGGCCGCTTCACGGGAGGCGGCAGGGACACGGGCGTCAGCGTCATGAGCACGTTGCTGAGGTGCTGAGACTTGTGCTTGAGCTCCTTGGCCGGCGGCGGTGCTCGTCACACTGCTGCTCCAGCGCTGTGGGGACGGCATCAGAGCCAGGACAGGCTCAGCCCACCAGGACGCAGCACACCGGGGACAGGCCTTACCCAGGGACAGGCCCCCACCCACCCGGGGGCAGGAGACATCCCAAGCGCTCGGGAGGGCCGGAGGGAGGAGGAGGCACCCCTCAGGCCCGGCCTGTCCAGCCCCCTGCTCGCCGCCCAGGGGCCCCTGGGTACCTGCCAGGTCGCGGGCGTACTGCCCCGGGAACGGTCCATCTGGCACTTGTGGCTGGCCAGCACCTTCTTCACCAGGTCCAGCATGCCGAAGTTCTGCACAATGTTGTTGAGGAGGACGGCGCCTGTGGGCGGCAGACTCTCAGCCCACGGCGGAGAAGCCCGCCCTGCTGCCCGCCCCCCCCTCACCTCCGAGCTGCAGCGGGGGTCCTGGGCCCGCTGCTGGAGGCCTCGCATGGTCTCCACCAGCTCTTGGTGGAACTCCTGGATGACCTCGTCCAGCAGGCCTGCGTCCTTCAGCCCCCGCCAGAAGGCAAACGTGTCATCTGCAAGGGGAGATTCAGGGAGCTGCTGGCACAGCTGTCGTCCCCGGCGGTGGTGGACGGCAGACCAGTTCTTCCATTAGGAGCACCCACTCCGGGCTGCCCCGCGCCACACCCTCCTCAGCCCCAGGGCAGGGCCCCCATACGGCGATAGCCGTGGTCCAGTCGCTGGGGTCCTCGCAGGTCTCTATGGTGATGGTGGCGGGGAGCCGTTCACTACGACCAAGAGAGGGCCTTGAGGTGGCGCCGCTTCTGGGGCCACAGGCTGGCTCAGCCCCACACGCAAAGTCCTCGGGGCCGGGCCCAGAGCTGCACACCCTCCCGGGCAGGGACGCGGGGCAGGGACGCAGGGGAGGGACGCGGGGAGGGACACGGGAGGGACGCGGGGAGGGACGCCGGGGAGGGACACAGGGAGGGACGCAGGGAGGGACGCAGGGGAGGGAGGGCGCAGGGGGGGGCAGGCGCGTGGCCGTGAGCACCGGGTGTGGGTGCGTGTCCAGTGTGCGCCCTGATGTGTCTGTGCAGCGAGCTCGTGTATGCAGTACACACCAATGCTGTGCATGCGTGTCACTGATGTGTGTGGACGTGTGTGCCCAGGTCAGTGCCTGGGCTGCGGGCACTGCTTAGGCACCTACCGTCCGCTGCGGCCGGGGTGAGAGGGATGTAGTCGGCAGAGGGGGCTGCTCAAGGACACGCTGGCGCCCGAGAGGTCGATCTTGGTGCTGCGGCACGTGTTGGAGCAGACCTTGTCGTGCTGGTAGAAGTCCAGCTCGCCCGAGTCCATGATCTTCCTGAGGCAGAGCAGGAGACAGGCCTGAGCAGTCCCAGAGGGCCTCGGGCACAGAGCAGGCGTCCCTGCGAAGCCAAGTCCACCCTGGGCTCTGCTTCACCCTCAGGCCCTCACCCCCAGCCTGGGTGCTGAGCGGACACTGTCTCGGCACGCACACACGCCACGACCCGGAGAGCCAGGCGCTGAGTGGACACTGTCTATGGCATGCACACACGCCACGTCCCGGAGAGCCGGGCGCTGAGTGGACACTGTCTGCGGCACGCACACACGCCACAACCCGGAGAGCCGGGCGCTAAATGGACACTGTCTGCGGCACACACACATGCCACACGACCCGGAGAGCTGGGCGCTGAGTGGACACTGTCTGTGGCACGCACACACGCCACAACCCGGAGAGCCGGGCGCTGAGTGGACACTGTCTGCAGCACACACACACGCCATGACCCGAGAGCCGGGCGCTGAGTGGACACTGTCTATGGCATGCACACACGCCACGTCCCGGAGAGCCGGGCGCTGAGTGGACACTGTCTGCTGGGGCACGCACACACCGCACAACCCGGAGAGCCGGGCGCTGAGTGGACACTGTCTGCAGCACACACACACGCCACGACCCGGAGAGCCGGGCGCTGAGTGGACACTGTCTGCAGCACGCACACACGCCACGACCCGGAGAGCCGGGCGCTGAGTGGACACTGTCTGCAGCACACACACACGCCACGACCCGGAGAGCCGGGCGCTGAGTGGACACTGTCTGCAGCACGCACACACGCCACGCATCCGGAGAGCCGGGCGCTGAGTGGACACTGTCTGCAGCACACACACACGCCCACGACCCGGAGAGCCGGGCGCTGAGCGGACACTGTCTGCGGCACGCACACACGCCACGACCCGGAGAGCCGGGCTCACCCCAGCACTGCTGGCTGCGACCAACCACCATAACCCAAACGTGCAGGAAAGTAACAGCCCTGGCACAGCAGAACGGCACTGTGTGCGCTGCCACCCCAACAAGGACACATGGGGGCAGAGAAGAGACCTCGGAAAAATTCAGACTTGGGGGAGCCGAGACACTATGTGGGTTTACATGGCCACAAGAGTGGTGGACAGGCGGCAGGAGGGTAGAGGAAAGGAGAGGAGAGCAGGGGAGGGGAGGGGATGGGAAAGAAAAGGAGAAGGCATGGAGATAAGGGTAGGCATGGAGGAAGTGAGAGGAGCAGAGGGGAAGGGAGAGGAGAGCGCGGGCAGGGGAGGGTGGAGGGGAGGGGAGGGGGAGCGGGCAGGGGAGGGTGGAGGGGAGGAGAGGAGAGCGGGGCAGGGGAGGGTGGAGGGGGAGGGGAGGCGGGGCAGGGGAGGGTGGGGGAGGGGAGGAGAGCGGGGCAGGGGAGGGTGGAGGGGAGGAGCAGGAGAGGCGGGGCAGGGGAGGGTGGAGGGAGGAGGGGAGCGGGCAGGAGGGTGGAGGAGAGGGGAGCGGGGCAGGGAGGGTGGAGGAGAGGGGAGGGGAGCGGGGCAGGGGAGAGGGCAGCAGCTCACCTGAGCATGATGCCGTTCATGCGGATGGCTCTCTTCCAGTCCTTCAGGGTGGACTTGCCCGCCAGGTGCACGAACTCCTTGGGGCTGATCACGTGCTCATCGTACTAGGGGAGCACAAGCCCAGGGAGTCAGGATGGGACCCAGCCTGGGACCCTGCGGGCTGACCGGGAGCCGGCAGAGGACTGAGCCCGGCCACCAAGCACAGGGTCACCGGGAGGCCCCCGCGGCAGCCCCAGCGTGCCGCCAACTGAGGCACACACAAAACGGCCCCTCGGGGCACACACCCGCTCACAGGCAGAGGCCCTCCTGGCCTGTGTGTCCTCCCCATCTGAGACTGGCCCTCCCGCGGGAGTCTGGTCCAGGAGGGTGAGCAGCAGGCTCAGTGCCGCAGCGTCTGTCTGCAGCCGGCCAGGCCACTCGCCCACTCATGGTCACAACGGCAGGATGCATGGGGGGCCCCCTGGGGCTGCTCCCAGGCGGCCACACCTCCCCCATTGCCGGGCGCCCCCGCACCCGCCCCCGCCTACGCGCCATCTGACCACATGCGCCCAGTCCAGACGTGCATGACTCCAACATGACTCCAGGCATGTTACTGTCCCCAGGACCACTGCCCACCGTTCGTCTTTACTCTCTCACCGCTCCGGGCATGACATTACTATCCTTACTCCGTCTTTACTCGTCATTACTCCAGCCATGTTATTACTCCATCTTTACTGACGTTACTCCAGCCATGACATTACTATCTTTACTCCGTCTTTACTCGTCATTACTCCAGCCATGTTATTACTCCATCTTTACTGACATTACTCCAGCCGTGTCATTATTATCTTTACTTGTCTGTACTCCAGTCATGTCACTACTCCATCCTTACTGTCATTACTCCAGCCATGTCAATACTCCGTCTTTATTTCATTTTTACTGTCATTACTCCATCATTACTCCAGCTATTTCTTTACTCTAGAAGTCTCTGGTCTGGTACACTCCAGAGTGCTCAGGATCACTCCTGGCATACTCAGGGAACACGGCACAGCGCCCACCTGCTCTGGCGCTCCGGACCCAGCCCTGCCAGGCCTGGGCTTCCCGCACAGGCATGTAGGTACTCCGGCGCCCGGGCCTCTCGCACTCCGCCCTCCAGCAGGTCCAATCAGCAGCGCGTGCAGTGAGGTTCAGGCTTCCGCTTTTCCCAGCAGGCAGCCGCAGGGGCAGCCCCTCTGACTGGACCGTGCACACTGTGCCGTGAAGCCCGTCGGACAGAAGCACGCACAGCTCCCCCACCTGCTTACTGGGGCTCCCGGGCTCAGTCTGCAGGGCCCAGTCACACTCCTGCTCACAGAGCTGCAGTTCGGTGGACGCTCCTGCTGGCCTGACTCTGCCACCTGCTCACTGCTCCCGACCCCGTCCCTCCTGGATCCACAGCAGCAGCTGGCATCGTCCCGTGGCTGTCCTAAAAGTGCTGCCAAGCAGGGCCGGAGTGACAGCACAGTGGGGGAGGGCGTTTGCCTTCCGGTAGTGGCCAACCAGGTTCGATTCCCAGCATCGCATAAGGTTTCCCGAGCACCACCAGGAGTAACCCTGAGCATCGCTGGGTGTGACCCAGAAAGGGAAACAAAAAGTGCTGTCATGCAGAGCAGCCCTGTGAAGCCATGGCTAGGCAGGGGTGGGACGAGCCCGGTGAGTGTGGTTCTCTCCCTGGCCGTGGCGGGCTGGGCAGGGCTCACCCGGCACGACCACGCAGGCGCAGGCCTGTCCTCCCATCTCAGGCCCAGGCTGGCCGTTGCACTGCGTCCCAACACCCTGAGCCCACAGGCTGTACCCAGGAGAGCCCGGCCCACAGGCTGTGCCCAGGGAGAGCCCGGCCCACAGGCTGTACCCAGGAGAGCCCGCCCACAGGCTGTGCCCAGGGAGAGCCCGGCCCACAGGCTGTGCCCAGGGAGAACCCGGCCCACAGGCTGTGCCCAGGAGAACCCGGCCGCCCGTCTCAGCTCTCCGTCCTTTCTCCAGACCTGCCTTGCTTTGGCTCCGGTTTCAGCTTCCCTCGCTGCTAAGAAGTCCGTCTTCTCTCACGGTGCCCCCAGAAGGGCCCCCGGAGCCTTGCACGGCCACTGTCTGCAGGGCCTCACCAGGGTGGTCTCTGCTGACCACTCAGGGCTTAAGGAGCCGTGAGCCAAGCTTTTACTGGAAATGGTGGTCAGCAGGAAGGCAACAGGAAGTACTGGCCGCCAACCCTGAGATGCTCTGTTCCAACACTGATGAGCAGAGACTGTCCCCGGTACCCAGGCACAGAGTGATCCCAGGAGCCCATGTGCAGAGTGATCCCTCCAGCTGCAGTACCCGGCTCTGCCCTCGGGGACACTCTACTCTGGGGCCCACTGGCCAGGCCAGGCCCCTCACCTGGACTCACTCTACTCTGGGGGCCCACTGGCCAGGCCAGGCCCCTCACCTGGACACACATTGACGTTGATGCCGGGACACACGAACTTCCTCCAGATGAGGTTGGCTCTGCTGTCCCCACAGGTGATGGGGTACACGATCTCGGCCTCCAGGCTGTCCTCGTCCTCGGCCATCTTCACTTCTCATGGACAGGGACGAGGAAGTAAGGACATAGCGTCAGGGCCACCTGTCAGGAGCATGTCCACCTGTGCTGCCCACAGGGACCCAGGCAGCCGCCTCTCCCCCAGCAAAGCGGCCACAGGCCCCGGGCTGCAGCGCCCCCTGCAGGAGGGGCCCCGGGGCAGCGGCCGGGGGCTCCTACCTAGCACGGCCTCCTTGAGCTGTGAGGACGCGGTGAAGGCAGCAGCCGTGGCCGCGGCATTCTCAGTTCCCATGTGCTCCTCGGTGAGGTCGCCGCTGGGGAGGCATGGAAGGGCCAAGTGTCGCACGCCCAGCGCCGGCGGGCAGGCAACAGCAAAGGCGGGACCTTTGCTGACCCTTTTCTCCCTCAGCCACGGCTCCAACGTCTCATACGCTGAGTTAACCCAGCTGTAGACACGGGCTCAGCATCCGCTTTGGGCTGGAGCAAGAGCTCAGCAGGGAGAGCACCTGCCTTGCACGCGGCTGCCCAGGGGCTGACCCCCAGCACTCTGTACGGTCCCAAGCCCTCCAGAAGTCATTCCTGAGGAGCGGAGTCAGGAGTATGCCCTGAACGCTGCTGGGTGTAGCCCCAAACAAAACCAAACACTACACAAAATCGGCCCGCTTTATTTTGATTTGGGGGTACACCTGGCAGCGTTCAGGACTCACCCCGCTCTGTGCTCAGGGGCAGAACCAGGTCTGCCACGCCGCAAGGCAAGCGCCTTCCCGCTGTACCGTCTCTTGAGCCCTGTAACCCGCTTTCAAAGGAAGGAGCAAAATTACATTTGATCCCTGGCCTCGGGTCAACTTATGCCACAGTAAATGCAGAAAAACCAAACGTGAGGAAGGAGCTAAAGCAAGAGAAGCGTAAAATGAAGAAAAGGGAAACCAACGGTTTGCGTGGAGAGACAGTTTCCTCTGTGGCACAGAACTAGGAAAAAGGCCAGAGACAGCACAAGGTTACCAAGCTTAAGAGAGGAGGGGGATGGGAGAAGAGTGGAGATGGAGGGGAGGGGCAGTGGGAGGGAGGGCAGTGGGAGGAGGGCAGTGGGGAGGGAGGGGTGGGGAGGGCAGTGGGGGGAGGGCAGTGGCGGGGGGGGGAGCAGTGAGAAGTCGAGTCACTGCTTTAGTCTTAGGTCCTGGGACCGGAGCGACAGCACAGCAGGGAGGGCGTTTGCCTTGCACGCAGCTGACCTGGGTTCGATTCCCCGGCATCCCATATGGTCCCCCCGAGCACCGCCAGGAGTAATTCCTGAGTGCGAGCCAGGAGGAACCCCTGAGCATCTCCGGTGTGACCCAAAAAGCAAAAAAGGAAAGCGTCTTCGGTCCTTCTTGGGTCCGTGCCTTGGGGATGGGGGCAGCCGCTGAGGAAGTGCCGTGAGGTTGCCCAGACGCTCCTGGGGACTGCCCCCGCCCAGGGCCAGCTCGCAGACAGCAGCCGGGCTGAGGTGGCCGGTCAGCAGCTGAGGCGCCCGGAACCCTGCAGCAGGCTGAGAGCGGCACGCCGGGCCACGCTGGGGACAGCACCGGCGGGCAGCAGTGCCGGGGGTCCGCGGCACAAGCGCCGGACTCTCTCCCCGCCTCTCGAAATGCCGAGAGTAGACTGGGAAGGTGCCTGCCCTTGTCTGGCTTGGACCCTGCTACTCTGCTGGGCTCCCAGTGGCCGGCCAGGGAGTAGGCCGGACCAAGGGCCAAGAGGGAAGCCGACGCTGGGCACGGGCGGACACAGGGAACAGCCCCGGCAGCAGCGTCGGGTCAGACACAGGGAACAGCCCCGGGGCAGCAGCGTGAGCAGAGCGAGCCACCCGCATCCCGGCAGCTGCACATGCTCGACTGACCAGGCAGGCAGGGCCGGGCTGGGCCCCACCCTAGAGCCCGCCCAAGCCGCACAAGGCCCCGCCCCACACACCAACAAGCCCGAGGGAAGCCCACCGAGCCCCACCCACGGAGCCCAGGACCTCACCCACAGCCCGCAGGTCCCCCAGAACCCGGAGGGGGCCGGGTGGGCTCTTCCCCGGCTCGGGGCAGAGTGGGGCCTGCGGGTCACTTACCCGTGAGACGACAGGTTGGCGGTGACCAGCACGGTCTTCACCTCCTTCACGCTGCTGCCGTCCACGGCCGTGTCGGGTGTGGTCACCACCACCACCTCCTCCATGTGGACGCTCACGTCTGGAGTGGCCATGGCTCGGCTCTGGAACGCCAGGGGCGGGCCACGAAGTCCTGCGGAAGAGGGACGTCACGGAGCCCTGTGCCCACCCGAGCGCCCTGCCTGAGTCCCCGCTGGGCATCCCGGTGTTGCCTGGCCCCCACAGGAGCTGGGAGTGTCCATCTGTCCCTGGCGTCCCGCCGGGCCCTGGCGGCCCTTGGGCTTCACACACAGGCTCCGGCCGCGGCAGGTCGGCTCGGCGCCAGAGAAGCGGGAGACTCGCACCGCGGCAGGGCCCGCCTCGGGCTAGTCTCAGCAGGCGGGGGGCAGCGGGGCGCGGGGCGCTGGGCCCACACCAGGTGCAGCCACGGAGGAAAGGGGGGAAGGCAGGTCCTTAGAAACTTAAAAGCTTTGAAAATGTGCCCCCAAACTGGGCTAATCACAGCAGGAAGGTGCTTTCCTTGCATACAGCCCTCTCGGGTTTGATCCTATGGTCCCCAAGCCTCCAAGGAGTGTCCCTGAGCACAGATGAGCACAAAACCAGGATTAACTCCACGCACCAAAACTAAGGAATACAAGCCTGGGGGACACACCTGGTGGGCTCAGAGGCACTTACCTGCGGCCAGGGACGGGCTCATGGACACGGAAGGCGATGCTTCAGCCCTGTGCTGTGTCTCTGGGTCGACCACACACCACTTGTTTTTGTGGGGGTGGTTTGGGCCACACCCAGTGATGCTCAAGGGTTACACCTGGCTCAGCACTCAGGAGTTACTCCAGGCAGTGCTTGGGGAACCAAACACCCTCCCTGCTGGACTATCACTCCGGCCCCGACACACCTCTTTTAAAAATCATATGTATTATGCATGCACGTATGCATGTTGTATATGTAGGTATGCGTATGTACGTATATACGCATGCGTGCATGTGTGTATGTATGCATGTGCATGCATGTATGTATGCCATGTGTATGTATGTACATATGTGTGATGTATGTACATATGTATGTATGTGTATGTGTGTACATGTATGTTATGTATGCATGCATGTATGTATGCATGCATGTGTGTATGTACACATGTATGTGTGTATGTGTATGTGTGTATGTATGCACACACGCATGCATGCATGCTTTTTGGGTCACACTCAGCAATGCTCAGGGGTTACTCCCAACTCTGCACTCAGAAATTACTCCTGGCAGTGCTTGGGGAACCATATAGGATGCCGGGGATCTAACATAGGTCAGCTGCGTGCAAGGCAGACACCCTCACCGCTGTGCTATCACCCGGCCCCCACACAATTCTTTTACAGCAGCTCTACTCCAAAATCAGACACAGGGGAACCACCCAAAGGTCCCAGCAGAGAAATGCTGACCCAAGCATGCCCAGCAGTGGGGCAGATCTGCTGTGCAGGGGAAGAGCCAGGGAGGCCTTGGCACCAAGGGCTGGAGCACGTTCTCTGCAGGCGAGCGGCCCAGGGGCAATCCGGCACCACATGGTCGCGCTGCACCGAGCATACCCTGAGCACCAAGCTGGAGTTCCCGTCTAAGCACCGCCAGGTGTGGTCCCCGCAAAGACAGAAAGAAAGACGCAGAGAGCCCAGGGGTACAGAGAGAATCTGGCCCCCCGGGATAGAGAGGTCCGCCCCGGGGTACAGAGAGGTCCGCCCCCGGGGTACAGAGAGGTCCGGCCCCGGGTACAGAGAGGTCAGGGCCCGGGGTACAGAGAGGTCCGGGCCTCTCCGGCTGGGGGCACACAGGACCAGAATCCTCTGACTCTCTTTGAAAACTGAGGGGCAGGGAAAGGGAGAAACCGAACCTGTAACCATGTCGGGCAGTGGAGGGGGAGAGTAATTCTGTGCAACAATACCATAAGTATCATGTTGTTTTATGGCTTCCTAAATGACGATTTAAAAATCAGGCTCAGGGGCCGGAGCGATAGCCCAGGGGTAGGGCGTTTGCCTTGCACGCCGGCCTGTGCCCCGCCCGGGTTCGATCCCCGGCATCCCATATGGTCCCCCGAGCATTGCCAGGAGTAATTCCTGAGTGCAGAGCCAGGAGTAACCCCTGAGCATCGCCAGGTGTGACCCAAAAAAGCAAAAAAAAAAATAAATAAATAAAAAAAATAAAAATAAATAAAAATAAAAATCAGGCTCAGGTTCAGCACAGCAGGGAGGGCATTTGCCTGGCATGTGGCTGATCCGGGTTCAATCCTCCGCATCCCATATGGTCAATCCCCCGAGCACTGCCAGGATTAATTCCTGAGTGCAGAGCCAGGAGTAATCCCTAAGCTTTGCCAGGTGTGACCCAAAAAGGGAAAAAACAAAACAGACTCAGGAGAGACTCCTCCAGGTTCCTTGAACATGCATCTCTTTGCCTGTCTGTTTCCTTGCTTACTTCCTCCTGGAGAAGCTGTGTTCTCTCTTGAATATTTTTTCTCTCCTCACATCTTTCTAAGTAAGTTTCAATAAAAACTTCCCTTGCTCAGGCCCGAGCGATAGCACAGTTGGTCGGGCATTTGCCTTTGCAGGCAACTGACCCCGGTTGCGATCACCAGCATCCCATATGGCTCCAAACAACGCAAGGAGGAATTCCTGAGCGCAGAGCCAGGAGTAACCCATGAGCATTGCCAGGTGTGACCCAAAAAGAAAATAAAAATTCCTTGCTTCAGGGTCGGAATGGTAGTACAGCGGGTTCAATCCTGGCATCCCATATGGTCCCTTGAGCACCACCTGGAGTGATTCCTGAATGCAGAGACAGGAGCAACCCAACGCCTGAGCATGGCCAGGTATGACCCAAAAGGAAAAAAAAAATCACCCTTCTTTCCTTCTTTGCTACACACACACACACACACACACACACACACACACACACACACACACACACACACACACACACACACACACACACACACACACACACACACACACACACACACACACACACACACACACACACACAAACTCTCTGGCCTGGGCACTTTACCTGGGCACCCTGACACCATGAGAAATGAATCAAGGACAAAATTCAGGATGGGCGGGCGATAGCACGCGGGAGGGCATTTTCCTTTGCGCCGACCTGGGTTCGATCCTGGCATCCCATATGGTCCCACCTGCCCCAGCACTGCCCGGAACCCTGAGCCTTGCCAGGTGTGACCCAAAAGCAAAATAATAAAGTAATAATAAAATAAAAATAGCAAAAATTCAGTGGCAAAGCTTCTGTCCCACCTGGATAAACGAGAGGGGTCTGTGTGTGTCTGGGAAGGGCCAGGACTTGCCATTCAGGGAAGTGCAACCTAAGGGCACAGGAAGCCCCAGGGGGCCAGAAGGTGGGGAAGGTGTGGGGGGGAGGCCCTGAGGCAGGCCCGGCTCAGTGAAGTCCCTGGGGACCTGCAGCCATGACAGCGGTCACTGCTGGCCTCACCTCAGTGCTTCTACGGCAGCTGCTGCCAGCAGGGTGATCCCCTGGGTCTCGCGGGGGTGTCCTGTGAGGGTCTCGGTGCTCCCTCTGCCACTCCCTCCCCGTGTCTCAGAGCTCGCTTAGTGTGGGTGCCAGGGTCACGGACGCCAGAGGTGCTGTGGCGGTCTGGTGCACACACCGGCACACTGAAACCAGGCTGTGGGGAGGGGTCTCAGCCCTGACCAGACCTGGCAGTGCAGGGCTTCCCTTGTGCCTCAGGCTGAGGTCACTTGTGGTGGGCCACATGCAGCAGTGCCCCCACCTGCTGCCTGTCGCTCCTGCCCCGGACTCTGGCCTCACACCATTACAAAGAGCAGCAGAACATGAACACA
This sequence comes from Cryptotis parvus, assembly GCA_021461705.1. Classification (NCBI taxonomy): domain Eukaryota; kingdom Metazoa; phylum Chordata; class Mammalia; order Eulipotyphla; family Soricidae; genus Cryptotis; species Cryptotis parvus. The sequence continues at coordinate 398 of JAJIBD010010274.1, read as the reverse complement.
CAGACAGAATCAGACAGGATGTCGGCTGTGAGATCCTCAGAGGATAAAGAAACTCCCGCGGCACCGGGCTTGACCTTATGTCTTGGACATGCCCCAAAAAGCAGAACAGAAAGAGACAAGGGCAAGTGATAGCACAGAGGGAGGGCATTTGCCTCGCACGCAGCCAACCCAGGTTCAATCCCTGACATCCCATCTGGTCCCCTGAGCACCACCAGGGAGTAATTCCTGAGTGCAGAGCCTGAGTGTTGCCGGGTGTGACCCAAAAAGAAGAAAAAAGGAGAGACAGACAGCATCATATCAGACTTCAGCTGGGTTCGCGAAGGCACATCAGTGAATAAAAGTCGAGTCCTGGGCGAAAGAACAGGCTGCGTCACACGGGCCCACTCACCCCCACAGCG
>JAJIBD010010273.1:0-47868 GCA_021461705.1 Cryptotis parvus | reverse complement strand
AACAGTTTGCTTTGAGGTGGATAATATAGTTCTTGCTCGGTTAAATTTAAATTTCAAATAAATACAGTTTTTTGAAGCGTGCCCCACATTTTGCATGGGACAAATTTAAATAGGTGCCTTTCGTTTTTATTTGCTAAATCTACCCATTGGGGTGCGAAGCAATAGTCCAGATGGTAGGGCGTTTAACTTGCACGAGGCCCACCCAGGTACGATCAAAACAAAAAATTACCCATTGGTCAAGCTTTTGTTGGTAGAGAGTCAGGATGTAGAGAAAATGAGGTTTTAGGACAGTAGGGGCAGAGCATGGAGGGCCATGATTATATTATGTTGTCTGGAAGGATTTATAGAGACCATTTTTTTTTTCTTTTTGGGTCACACCCCACAAATGCTCAGAGGTCTCTCCTGGCTCTGTACTGGGGAATTACTCCTGGTGATGCTTGGGGACCTTAAGATATGTCAGGGATTGAACCTAAGTTGGCTGCTTGCTAGACAAACTCCCTACCCGCTGGACTATTGCTCCGGTCCCTATGTTGCCCAGAATTCAGGTACCCTCCAAGAACCCCTTTCTTAGGTGGGGGTTAGGTGATCATCAGATCTTTGCTTAGATCCCTCCCCCACTAATATTTCACCAACTGGCCAGCTTGCCAAATGGTCTTGGATAGCTTTCGAGAAAATTCTTTCTCCTACTGAGCCAAACCTGTCAACTTTTACTGTTTTATCTGTAGTTGTGCTCTGTGGATTTGAGCAAAACCAATCCATGCCATGAAACAACAGAGCTCTAAATATTTTTGATGACAGCAAAAAGCTCTCTCCACTTCCCTCAGTACTGTTCCCATCCTATTCTCATTTCTAAGGTTGTACTGTGGTGGGCAGGTAATCCCCCATCTGACGGAGGTGACCACACCACAGCCCCGTCTCACCCTCTCTGTATCTCTCAAGCCTACACAGATAGGCCATCCCTAGGATTTAGTGAAGGGAGAGATTCACTAGAAGGTTAGTGAATTCTGAAGACAAACTTCAGAATTTGCAGTACTGTTCTGCTCCAGGGGTCTGCTCTGACCTGAAGCATTGATAACATGTGATTCATAATTAGCACAGAAATAAGGTTTTTTTTGAGTCCCACCTAGCAATGCTGGGGTTCTGTATTCATGCCCAGGGGTTACTCCTGGCTCTGCACTCAGAAATTACTCTCTTCCTGAGTGCTCCTGGGAGCATATGGGAAGCGGGAGATCTCTCAGCTGCATGCAAAGCAAACGTCCCACCAACTATGCTATCGCTCTGGCCCCATCACAGGAATGAGTTCAAATAAGACTCTGTACTCCAGCCCTCTCCCTGCCATCCAAATGCTTCACTTCGTTCTGCCATGTTTAAAATCTGAAAGGACACAAACTATTTCAGTGTGGGTAGGGCTATATCTGAGTTACTATCCTAAGATGCAAGTCACGTAGTGGAACATGTACCACCCCCTCATTTCATTCATGCTTTTTCTGAGGTCTTGTCTAGAGGCTCGCTTTTGTCCCCCACCCCTACTCCCACTTCACCCCCTTTCTTCGGAGAAATCTTCCTCCCCTGTCCCCCCTTCTTTCGACCTTTCATACCTCTTTCCATCCCTCTCCAGCCCTCCCTATTCTCCTTTCCTCCTCAGCCTTCGCCTCCTCCTCCCCCCTCCAAGGATCATCGTTAGACTTCTCTGTCCCCTCGTGGCCGCTCTCTGTACTGCATACACTCTGTGCCAGGCAGTTCCCAGCTCTCAATCCACAGATTTAAAGGCCTTGCTGAGAGGATGCCTAGAACAGGGTTGCATGATTAAGAACGCTCTAACAGAACCAGAAGGTTCTTTGAACGATTTTGAATTCTGTGAGCCCCAAACTACAAAAAGTGAGTCTTTATGTTGTGGTTGTTCTGAACTACGTCATTGGTAGCCAGGACACTGAAAGCGTGCCCTGTAATTAACCCCTCCCACCTTCAAGGAGCCCCATTGCAGGAAAGGTAACTCCGTACATGCCATCAGACCATGTTCTTTTCTCCTTACACTTAGTAGGCTTGGCGAGGCTCAAATCAGCATCCCTTCTGGTCACATAGAGCCTAGAGGCACCCCGGGATTATCACCAGGTCGAATAAAACCCAGCAAGGCAACCTGGGGAGGATTTTTTAATTATTATTATTATTATTATTATTATTATTATTATTATTATTATTATTGTTTCCTCACCTAACGTATTCTGAGCCTGACCGTCACAGGCCAACAGTAAATACCTAGATGAGTGGATCTCTAGGACCATAAAATGACCTGTGCTAAAGGGGTACGACTTCCTACTCCACCCCGCGACACATCTCCCACACACAGCGCACAAGGGAAAGAATGTTCTAAAATAAAATCCACACATAAACATGACACAAATCGAGTTTTCATATATGAATACAGTTGCTTCTAACAGTGCAACTCAAACTCAAGGGATAAAAAGAGTAAGTTTTAGCAAACTGGTGGCTTTTGATCCTCAGAGCGGAGGCGCTGGTGGCCTCTAGGAAGATGCTCTGCCTGTAGGTTTCAGATCTACAATTGTTTGTTTGCCTTAAGATTTGAAATTCACTTTTCATTCGGGCACTTCACCCAGTCAATCCATGGTGCCCGCAAACATAATTTCTTGCTCTTTTTAAGGCCTAATCTCCTTAAAAAAGATCCGCTGGTGGCGGAGGCGATAGCCCAGCGGGTAGGGCGTTTGCCTTGCATGCAGCCGGCCCATGCCGGCCCGGGTTTGATCCCCGGCATCCCATATGGTCCCCCGAGCACCGCCAGGAGTAATTCCTGAGTACAGAGCCAGGAGAAACAAAAAAAAAAAAAAAAAAAAAAAAAAAAAAAAAAGATCCGCTGAGATTTCGTCGATCCTGGCCTGTGAAATCGTTCTGACTTCTGATCAGCTCCAAAGAGCACACCAGCAGCGAGGGCGCACTTAAATTTAGGCAGAGACGGGGCCAGGCCCTAGGGGATTTTCTTTAACACAAACTCTTGTTAGAATCTTGAGTCCACTTTGAAAACAAACGCAAACCAGGATCAGAGTCCCATCACGGGGCTGGGCAAGGAAGGACACACAAAACCCCCTTTTCCCCACCCACACCACTCGAAGCAACAGATCTCAGTCTGTTTCTAAGACGAAAGACTTGTTTATATAAGTCCTATATTACATATAAGCACCTATATTAGAACATAGAAATGTGCATTTCTATAAATAAATATTTGTAGAGCCAAAACAGGGCAAGAAAAGAAATGAAATGTTGCAGAAAGAAGTGTAAAAGAAGCACATCGTTGATAGAGAATATTAGGTAGTGATTGGATAGTCCTAAAAGCATTTGGAGTCAAAAAGAGCAGTCAGAAATGATTTTGTGTCCAGGTTCCAGGACTCATCTATATGCAGGTAATTAACCTCATAGATCTGGTTTATGGGTGAAGAAAGACTGTCCAGTGTGGAGACCTCGTGGCGCAACGGTAGCGCGTCTGACTCCAGATCAGAAGGTTGCGTGTTCAAATCACGTCGGGGTCATGTGTTTTATGTTTGTGGGAAGCAAGATCTACTTTCACCAACCGCTACAGCTACAAACCCCGATGGGGCTTTAATGGTGCGCACCCAATGTTTATAGAATGTTGACTTCGCACTTTCTTCAATTGAAATCTTTAAATACGTCTATATGCAGAAATCCAGAACCTTGTTATTTAGGAACTTATTTCTGGATCGTACAGAAATATTTTTGCTCTGTAATTGCAAATGTGCGGAATTTCACTCTTGGCCTCCGCAGACTCAATCTTCCCGGCCTTCACTCCGCTCGTTTCTGCGCATCAGGACGGAATCTGCCATCCACACACCCCCTTTGCAAAAAGCGCAGGATGTGGGTCTCAATCCCCGCGCCCCAACAAAGGGGCCCCCTCCGCCCCGACCCCACAACACGTTATGAACCAACAACACACTGAGTAAGGATAGTCTCTATGTGCAGCTTACGCTGACTTTATTTTGCGGGAAGGGGGTCGCCACACTCGACGGTGCTCGGGGTTTGCTTTAACACCTAACGCTTGCGAGAGCACCTGAGCTTTGGGTAAACAGTAGCATTATTACCTCACCGTGATTTGTGTACTGAAGGGAATTTAAAAAGCTTTACTCTTTTATTAATCTTTTTCTTATGTGTAAGCTCGTCGTTTCACAAAAGATTCTCCCAGCGAAATATAAAACGGAAAATAACAGCAATTAGAAAATTGAACTAATCGGGAAATGCTGGATACCAAAGAACTACAAGGAACCTTACTGTGCACAGCAGAGTGGCGCAGCGGAAGCGTGCTGGGCCCATAACCCAGAGGTCGATGGATCGAAACCATCCTCTGCTAAGTGGCAAGTTTTTATAGGTCTCAAGTTTGAGAGTTTTTTTTTTTTTATTTTACAGATCTTCTGAAATATTTGATTCTTTACATTGTATTACGGAAAAAAGGAAAGAAATGAAAATCGAATCAAATTTGCTTCGTGTCTTCTGTAATCTTAGTAAAATGTCAATTAAATACTTGATCCAATATTTAACAAGTCTGTGAAGACCCTCACATCAACATGCTTGGGCCAGAGCCATAGCAACGTGGGGAGGGCATTTGCCTTGCACGCTGCCCACCTGTGTTTCATCTCCCGCATCCCACATGATCCCGTGAACACTACCAGAAGTGATTCCTGTGAGCAGAGCAGAAATCCCAAAGATTGCAGGTTGTGACCAAAAAAAAAAAAAATAAATAAAAAATAAGCAAACAAACAAACAAAACATACACTCATATCTCATCTATTAGTCTCTGAAATCAAGAACAATAATCACAGTATTTATCCTAAGGACATGGGATTTATGGTCATACACAACCTGCACACACATGTTGATGGCACCTTTATTCATAGCTGCCAAAACTTGGAGAGGTAAATGGGTAAACTTTGGCAATCCAGACAACGCATTAGTTATTCTGTGAGAGAAAGAGAGAGAGGGAGAAAGGGAGGGAGGGAGGGAGGGAGGGAGGGAGGGAGGAAGGAAGGAAGGAAGGAAGGAAGGAAGGAAGGAAGGAAGGAAGGAAGGAAGGAAGTTAAGAGCTATAAATTCACAGCAGACAAATCTAAGATATGTATTACTAAGGAAACGACGAGAACTTGGAAAATCTACATTTTTTGTGTTATTCCAGATGTATAATATGAAAAAAGAAAAACATAATGATCAGTGTTCCTTGCCAAGACCCTGAAGGAACGGTTTGAGGCTCTTCATATTCCTGAATCAACCAGATGCCATTGGGCTACATTGGCAGGTGATAGGGTCCAATGGAAATGTTAATGGCGCCCGCTTGAGCAAATTGATGAATAACGGGATTCAACTGATCAAGTGATCAATGATCAGTGAATAAAAATGAATGGAGGAGAGTTAAAGGGAAGAGAGAATAAGCAGGGCATTTGAGGGACAGTGAATACTGTATCATGTGTCATGTGCACATACCATGAACATGGTACTACATGTAATTAAACGGTTGTCCAAATTCATAGAATGTTCAACACCAAAAAGTAAATTGTAATGAAAACTATGAACACTGGATGAATGTGATGTGCCAGTGTAGCTAGTGTATGCACCACTAGGGTGAAGAATGTCGGTAATGGAGAAAGACCTATATGGTAATGGAGAAAGACCTATATGGTAATGGAGAAAGACCTATATGGTAATGGAGAAAGACCTATATGATAATGGAGAAAGACCTATATGGTAATGGAGAAAGACCTATATGGTAATGGAGAAAGACCTATATGGTAATGGAGAAAGTCCTATATGGTAATTGAGAAAGACCTATGTGTGAAGTATATGTGCTCCTCCCAGTTTTGCTATGAACATATAATTGCTCCTAAAAATATTAAATCCGGGGGGGTGGGGAAGGAAAACTTGCTTCCTAGAAATCTTACCTGTGAGCTCCCAATCTTAAATCTTGTATTGGAAAGGTCTGCCTTCTTGTAAAAGTTTTGAATCGTCTAATAAATTGGTCGCTTTGAGAACAATTTAGGAAACCTAATCGGAGGCTTTTATCACTAAAATGTTGGCCATTTCGTGTAAAATAAATTAAAACTAAAGACTGATTTAATTGATGAAAGTATAAACTTTGGTGTATGGGGAAAGGATAAAATGATTTTTGTGCTCAAAACCACCGAGCCAGCCAGGAGTCGAACCTGGAATCTTCTGATCCGTAGTCAGACGCGTTATCCATTGCGCCACTGGCCCACCCACACAAAAATAGAGGTTATACCTCCTAGAAAAGAAATTAGGTAAGTTACTAAATTGTTCTAAGAATGATTGAAACTTTTCTTCCAATTTGTTTCTTCTTTCTGCTAAACTCCCTGCCGACCTGAGACTTGAAATAAAATCATTATAGCTTTTTTTTTTTTTTTTTTTTTGGGTCTTAGTTTAGTCACACAGTACTATTAATTATCCCTCCATGGGCAGTGAAAACTCATTTATATGTAACTTTATAAATGTATAATAATGATTAACAAGTAAAAAGTGTCTTATTACCGAAAGATCAGTTAGATTGCTCAGTAATTTGTCAAAACCTGAATTATAGAAAACTTAAAAGCTTTGCCCGTAGTCGGCAGGATTCGAACCTGCGCGGGGAGACCCCAATGGATTTCTAGTCCATCGCCTTAACCACTCGGCCACGACTACAGTCACTGTAGTCTTCCCTTACAATATCTTTCATGTTACTATATTCCATATACATATTTTTTCTTTAGGATTTCTTAACAGAAAACAAAATAAAGGATCCTAAATTTCATCGGTGAAACCGAAAAGGAATGTGCAAACTACATTTTTCGGTACTAGGTAACCAAAGCATGTTTTTTTGGAGTTGCTTCTAGAAACAACCAAGGATATGCTGTCATCATTTTTTTAATTTTTCAGAGTTTTCTGCCGCAGTAGAAACTGTAGCCTCAGCAAATCATCTGGCAGAGGTAGTCCTTCGATGTCAATGACGACCTCATTTTCGGCATTCAGAGGCTGAAATGCAGAAAGGGCTCAGCAGAGGGCAGCTGGTACTCTCGGGTCTACATTGCGGGAACGAGAGTTCAGCGAAACGCCTTTTTCGTGCTGGCGTCGGCCTCGGTCTCCGTGTAGGTCAGAGATTCCGTCTAAACAGCCTCCTGCACCCCTCGACGCAGCCAGACGGGAATCCAGACCCCGCTGTCTCCCTGCACGAGTTGTTTTGTGCGGGAGTCCCCGTTGGTGTCGTAGCACCCACATTCCGAGTTCTCTCATTGTTTCTTCAGCCTCTGTTCTCTTTCAGCTAGAAGTGAGGTGCAAACGATTGGTTTGATCCCTTTGATGGGATGACTGATTACATCCCTTTGATGAATTACGTTCAGTTCAGGTTAAAAATACTGCCTTGATACAAGCTCAGGGTTGAGATGGGCATAAAAGCCCTTTTTCCTAGGGCTTTTAAGATACTTAACGTTCTTTGGAGAGCATTAGTTCTCAGGGAGGGTTTTAGGCGGTCTTCCCCTTTTTGGCCCTACCCGCTATCCCTCCAGCCCTTGCTTTTTGGTCACACCCAGTAATGCTCAGGGGTTACTCCTGGCTGTGCACTCAGCCTGGCGGTTCTTGGGGGGACCCTATGGAATGCAGAGAGAGGATCGAACCTGGGTCGGCCACATGCAAGACCAACGCCATACCTGTTGTACTATTGCTCCGGCCCTAATGGTCTGTTTTTTTTTTTGGGGGGCGAGGGGGTCACACCTGGTGATGCACAGGGGTTACTCCTGGCAGTGCTCAGGGACTTGTGATTCTACTACTTTTCCTAGGTTTGTTAGATATTTGTGTCAAACAACCATTTTCCTGCTTTCCTCGTAAGCTTGCCCTCAGACTTTCTCAGAGGTTTCAACCACAGCTGAAAGGTAGCTCCAATACAACAATCTTGGAAGGCAGATGGGTTGGTGCCAAGCACAAAAGACTAGTTGAATTTCTACTCTTATGGTGGAGCAGGCTGGAAGAATTTGCGAGACTTTATGTAACCTAACAAGGTCTATGTGAATTCTCACACTTGAGAGTGCTGTTTGCGACTGCAGGCTAAACCCAGATTCCTGGGTCTCATTCCCAAAGACCATAATTTTGTAGTGAGAATCATAAGGGAAAGTGGCCATCTGGGAGGGAGGAAACAAGGTGGGAGGCGCACAGTGGAGGGACGAAAGGGAAAGAAAAAAAAACTGCCATGTAGTTGGGATTGAAAGATTCTTGAACTGGAAGATTGTTTCCAGAGTGAAGAAAACATCTAAGACCCAACAACAACCACAAAGGAACTAACCCTCAATCTTCTGGTGAAGTCAGGTGCCTTATCTATTAGGCCACATGGTCCTCACTAAATTAATAACCGGTCTAGAGAACTAGTGAAAAAAAATTATCAATGTTGCACTTGTAATATACTCAAATTATTGCAAATCAAAGCACTCCCAAAGTCTTAAAATTCTGAATAGTCTAGATGGGAAAAAGTTGAACTAGGGAGAGCTAGATCAAAGAATAGCTGTGCACGTGGGAGGTATCGGTTCTGTTCAACATAGCAGGGTCCCCAGAGCACTGGGACCCTACGACACGCAGCTGGGAGCAGACCCCAGCACAGATATGGCCCCACCCCCACCCCCCCCAAACAAAATCCAGTTGAACTTAATTTTTTTTTTTTTTTGCTTTTTTTGAGTCACATCCAGCAATGTTCAGGGGTTACTCCTGGCTCTGCACTCAGGAATTGCTCCCAGCACTGCTCGGGGACCATATGGGATGCTGGGGATCGAACCCCAGTTGGCCACGTGCAAGGGAAACACCTGCTGTGCTACCGCTCCGGCCCCAAAATCCAGTTAACTTAGTGGTCAAAAATGTCGTAGTTGGGGGGCGGAGCTGTCATTGTTACAATCAGATAACTACCAAGGAGAAAGTTGACGATGATGCTACCATAAGTAATAAAAAATGCTCTCTTGGTGGATAAGAATTAGGAAGAAGGCCATGGTGCAGAAGTGTCTCATTGCTCTCTCCATGTTTCCAGGGAGAGATTTTGTGCGTTCCCTTGTCACTTGCCTTTCTGTTATTCATGGATTTGCTCGAGCAGGCGCCAGTAACGTCTCCATTCATTGGGAATGAGGTCCATTATTGTTACTGTTTTTGGCATATCGAATACACCACAGGTAGCTTGCCAGGTACTGCCGTGGCTCTGGGTTCACCCCAGGGGCCCAGTGTTTTTCTATGTCAGACCATCAACCATCCAGGGCCCATGGGGCAGAGCCCTGGGTCTAGACAAGCCTGTCTCCTGTCTGCCACCTGCCAACACAGCCGGGCACTGCAGCCACACCTGCAACACCTTGAGGGGCACAAAATATTCTTTTGCTTACTGCAGATATCCCATTCAAGACAGCTCTAGAGAGCCTGCTCAAATCAGCCCAAAGGTTGGGCAGAAAAAACACCAGGAACAGCATGTTGTGCTCTGCAGAGCATTGAAAATGTCTCTATTTTTTTTTTTTTTTTTTTTTTTTGCTTTTTGGGTCACACCCGGCAATGCTCAGGGGTTACTCCTGGCTCTGCACTCAGGAATTACTCCTGGCGGTGCTCGGGGGACCATATGGGATGTCAGGGATTGAACCCGTGCCGGCATGGGCGGGCGCGTGCAAGGCAAATGCCCTACCCGCTGGAGTATCGCTCCGGCCCTGTCTTTAAATTTTTATTGTTATAAATTCTATTTTAAGGACTGGAACGATAGCACAGCGGGTAGGGCATTCTCCTTGCAACTGGCTCACCCAGGTTCAATCCCCAGGTATCCCATATGATCCCCTGAGCACCGCCAGGAGTAATTCCTGAGTGCAGAGCCATGAGTAACCTCTGAGCATTGCCAGGTATGACTCCCACCCTCAAAAAAAAAAAAAGCAAAAAAATTCTAGTTTAGGCTTGGGAAGCAATTTTGAGGTGCCACCATTTAGCTTTATTGCTCGTGCTAAAGTTGATTCCTAAACCAGTTTGGAGAAAAGCAAAAGAAGTAGCAATAAGTTTGACTCCATGGGCCCACCATCCTTGTGCAGGTGCCTGGCTGGGAGTCTTGTAAAAACAGGCGAGGACTCACACTCAGAGCAAAAGCTGCTTGGAGCAGGAGAGAAACCACCTCTGCAAGCCACAAACAGGGTGATCATCAGAACTCCAGCCTCTGGAATTGTGGGTTGCCAAATCTGTGGCCCTTCACCAGGGCAGCCCTAGCGACCAAATGCAAGGCCTGTGAGTCACTTCAGAAGAAGACTTAGCGATTTTCTTGAGAGAATCAATTCTGTAGGCTGAAGGCTCCGATTTTCAGAATGTTCTCTGCAATGTAGTGGCTGAAACTGACTGCAGGGCCCACACCCAGGGTTACTGAATGTATATGTCGAGGGGCCTTGGAGAATTTGTAAGGCCTGCCTTCTCTGTTCCTTCCTTCCCTCATAGCAGTCACGATTCCTACCGAGAAGTGAGGACTTGTTGGTAGAAAACCGATTATAATAGATTTTTGTGAGTGAGTTGGGAAAGAAGGGAAAATGCCCCTTCCCTTTTTTTTTTAGGTTTTATGGGTGACAAATAATCCAATTATTACCCCATAGATTGTCAACAGAAAAAAAAAAACAAGAGGAAGTTTAACAATAGGAGTGAAAGTGAAAACCTCATCTTTAATGGTTCAAAAAGTCCTGCTTTGCTAATAACAGGTGGTAGTGGTGGGGAGTTCTCTAGCAAGGTCACCAGGAAAGGCAGCTATGTGGAGTTTAAGTTTGGGTTGTCACTTCTGATAAAGAGACTTAAGGCTTCATTAAAGAGTTAGAGATGAAGTCTTCTGGGTGTTGCAGGAAAGATAAGGCCACAAAAGGAGATTGTTTTTCCTTTTCACAAAATCAAAATGTGCTGCAGAGAAAGGGCGACTGTTGCCACTGCTTCTGGTTCTCAGAGCCTCTCCTAGGAACGATCCTTTGTGGCCCAGAGACATATTCCAATGTCGTTTGCTTTTGCACCTTTACAGCTGTTTTTCACCTGGTTGAGAAGGGGCCCGGCACAGAAAAAAGTCAAAAGGTCAACACCTGGGGGCGGAGGCGATAGTCCAGCAGGTAGGGCATTTGCCTTGCATGTGGCTGGCCTGTGCCGGCCCAGGTTCAATGCCGGCATCCCATATGGTCCCCCGAGCACCGCCAGGAGTGATTCCTGAGTGCAGAGCCAGGAGTAACCCCTGAGCATCGCCAGGTGTGACCCAAAAAGAAAAAAAAAAAAAGTCAACACCTCAGGGCCCAATGCAAAGCTGCCTTTCTGCATCCAATCTAGTGCATGTCTAGAAGTGGTGCAAGCTTCCTCATCATCCTTATTCTTGTTTTGCTCTGAAGATAATTCCAAGATCTACATCATTTCCCTCAAAATAGGAGCATTTCAAGTGGAAATAGTGATCAGGAGACATACAACCAATGAATTTACTCCAAGTGGAATATTTGAGTTCGGAGATTAATATTTAACTTGATACATTTATTCACTTGAATCACTTGAATCCCGTTATTCATCGATTTGCTCGAGCGGGCGCCAGTAACATTTCCACTGGACTCTATCACGTGCCAATGTAGCCCAATGGCATCTGGTTGATTTAGGAATATGAAGAGCCTCAAACCGTTCCTTCAGGGTCTTAACAAGGAAGTCTGACCATCTTGTAGGTGGGCGGCCACGTGATCTTTTGACATCCCGTGGGATCCAGTCGGTAACGGCTCTAGTCCAGCGGTTGTCTCCAAATCGCATTACATGTCCAGCCCATCTGATTTTCGATGCCTTGGCAAAGCGAGACAGCGTCCCTGATTCTGGAATAGCGACGGAGGTCAGAACTCCGATTCCTTCTCTCACTTGAGTGAGATGTGATATTCCAAGCATAGCTCTTTCGATGCCTCTCTGGGAGACCCGAATAGCATTCTCATCCCTGCTTTCGTAGGGCCCAGGTCTCTGAGGCGTATGTTAATGCAGGGAGAACGGTGGAGTCGAAGAGATGTGCCCGGAGCCGGAGGTTCTTTGTCCTTTTAGCTATTTCTTCGATGCCTTTGAAGGCATTCCATGCAGCTCTCTTCCTCCTGCGCAGCTCAGGTTTTAGGTTGTTCATCATGTTGACTTCTCGACCTAGGTACACATAACTGCTGCATTCAGAGATGTTTGTTCCATTGAGAGTGAATGGGGCCTCTGGAACTAGTTCATTTCTCATGAACATAGTTTTCTTCAGATTCAGCTGTAGACCTACCTTTCCACATTCTCGGTCAAAGTCAGCCAGCATTTGTGCCGCTTGGCTAATGTTTGGTGTTATTAGAACGATGTCATCAGCGAAGCGGAGGTGGTGTAGTTGCCGACCATCTATCTTCACTCCCATTCCTTCCCATTCTAATTATCTTTCTCAAAGAAACACTATCAAAATTGTGAGTAGTGAGGAAATAATGATTAAGTCTTACAATGAAAAATATCAGAACCCAGGAGGAAGGTAAACGGATGTTACATTCTAATAAGAGAGACAAGGCTACCTTCACTCATGACCTCGTGGCGCAACGGTAGCGCGTCTGACTCCAGATCAGAAGGTTGCGTGTTCAAGTCACGTCGGGGTCAAGCAGTTGTGAACTTTTAGGAAGAGAAATATTATTATTTGAAAAACAGGTGACCGAAGAGTTTGAGGGGATGTATTGGTGATAGGTGCTTTGCCCTTGCCAGTCATTCCAGCTCAAGCCCCCAGTCCTTTTTGTTTCCTGGCTGCCATGCTGCCTATAACAACTTATGGATCCTTCTATTCATTGCCGCTTCCTGCCAACACAGATCCAGGACTGGAACTCACCTTTTCTTCACTTCCCAATCTGAGCGGAGATGAGCTGAGTGAAACCTGAAATGTTACATCCTCTTCTCTCCATGACTGCAGCTGCTCCTTACCTTTCTCAGCCAGTATCTTCAGCCCAGGAATTGACTTGAGTCTCCTCCCTGTTCATGGCTCCCTTAGGCTTATTTTCAAATGCCAATCTTATCCTTGCTGAAAAACATATCCTTGCTGAAAAACAAGTAAGTGGACAAAAGTAAACCCAGAGAGGTGTGGGGAAGAGAGACCATCCGCACAGGCCTTTTATCAATTCCTCAAAACCATGTTGTTCCTCCAAGGACATGATCTTTTACCTGGATAAGGGACCTTCCTTTATGCCCTGCATGATTCCCACACTCGTCTTACAGAGCCCCCTGAAATCAAATGCCAGCAGCCCTCTGTCTGGATGCTCCCAGAGTAAGCACCCATTTATCACGTTCTCTCAAACCATCTACAGTGACAGAAAGGGGAGAAGGAGAAGGGAGAAAGCAAAAGGGCTGGAGAGAGGAGATACCTGAGAAGGGAGGAAGAGAGAAATTTTCAGGCCCAAGAAAAGCCAGTCATTCAGATCCCTGTTAGCACTTGGTTTGTAACCCCATAAAAGACCGGGCCCACACTTGAACGCCAGACACAGAAACCTGAGATAGTAATGGTTGTTTCAAGCCACAAAACTGGATGCTAATTTGTTCTGTAGCATTAGTTAGACAGAGAATACCACATTTTACGTTTAAATAATCAATGTGTGCCAAGTCTAAAATATATCACGATCCTTATCTGATACTAAGCAAATGCTTTGAAAAATTCCTTACATATTTCAGTAAATAGTTCAACCACAACCACAACAAAAATATGGTTTTGACTTTCAGTGACTCAATAAAAAGTTACATGAAGAGAAGTTAGAGGAAGCACAAGTCAGTCACTGATACTAACTAGGCGCTTTTATCCCGGTTTCCAAGTGACTTTAACAAGTTAACAACAAGGCAAGTCTTTCACAACAAGACTTTAACAACGAGGCAAGTCTTCATTTGCCTGGACCACCTCTGGAGCAATGAGGGTCAACTGCTCTGGACACGATTATTAAAGCAAAAAAAAAGGGACTCACAAATTTTTAACTTAGTCACTTATTTAACTTAGTCCGAGGGGCTTCAGTCAGCCCGAGGGGCTTCAGTCAGCCCGAGGGGCTTCAGTCAGCCCGAGCGGCTTCAGTCAGCCCGAGCGGCTTCAGTCAGCCCGAGCGGCTTCAGTCAGCCCGAGCGGCTTCAGTCAGCCCGAGCGGCTTCAGTCAGCCCGAGCGGCTTCAGTCAGCCCGAGCGGCTTCAGTCAGCGCCGCGCAAACGCCGCACGAAGGCGCGGGGACCCCGAGAGCCTCCCTGGCTTCCCGTGAGCTCTAACATAAACGATCAAAATACTCACACCCCCGAACCCCCAAAAGCAAGGTTCCTTCCAGATTTTCATTCCTCTCCAGTCACTTCCTCCGTGTCTACTCTACGTAGCCCCTTAGCCCGGGGTGGGGGCGACGCTGCAGGTGATTTCCAGCCCCTCTGCTTGGCGGGTCCTGGGCCTCGAGGAGCGCAGCGGGCGGCGACCGTCTCCGCGGCTGTGGTGAGGAGCAGGATTCCGGCCGCTTCTCGCCGCGCGCCTGTGCGCTCTGGCTTCGTTTCCGTGGCAACGCCGAGACGTCGGCCGAGTCTTAGCAGCGCAGCAGCCGGGGCTGGGAGTCTCTGAGCCTGCGGTCGGACCTCGGTCTAGATTACTAACGGCACTGCGTCACATCCCAAAGGAGCCTGCCTCAGAAATTGTATTTAGTGTTTAAATGGCTCTGGGGGGTGGCGGTGGAGAAAGAGACTTTTAGGTGCCGGGTAAACTCAGTTTTGAAACCCCTTCCCAGAGGAGTAATACTTTGGGGTTTCCCGCAGAGGCGGGAAATAACGCAGCGGAAGCTTCATGGGGTCTAACAGAGGAGGCGAAATCTGTCGGGCATTGGTGGTTCAGTGGTAGAATTCTCGCCTGCCACGCGGGAGGCCCGGGTTCGATTCCCGGCCAATGCAGACCTTATTTTCAACATCTTTTGACAAAAGTCCTGGGAGAGACAACCAATTCCTTTTCTTCGGGAATTTCCCTTTAGGAAACGTGCCTATAAACGTGCGTTTCCTTTTCCAAATACTCTGAAACGTGACATTAGTTACATTCTGGCCTCTACTGATGAGAGGAATGAATCGTTAACCGCTGATCCGGAGGTAGAGCGGCCACGTCTGGTCGTGACGGCTGCAATGCTCTCGATTCTTAGAAGCCCATTTTAACAGTTGGAAACATGCAGACAGAT
The DNA here is from genome assembly GCA_021461705.1 of Cryptotis parvus. Taxonomy (NCBI): domain Eukaryota; kingdom Metazoa; phylum Chordata; class Mammalia; order Eulipotyphla; family Soricidae; genus Cryptotis; species Cryptotis parvus. Next base: position 32,665 of record JAJIBD010010273.1, on the reverse strand, counting down.
TTTTTTTTTTTTTTAAAACGCAGTGCGTGGATTGACTTAAGCCAATTTCTTGTTCTAGCGGAGTGGCGCAGCGCAGCGGGCTGGGCCGTAACCCAGAGGTCGATGTCTGCTCTCTTGCATCTATTCTGAGAGTTAGGATTTTAGAAAATAAGTCAGGTTTTATCACAGATACGGTAAATCCCGAAGCAATTATTTATTCCTGTGGACCATCATAGCGCTGGAGCTTTTATTTTCAACAATGTCAGATTTGGGGATTAATAACCTGTAAAGTAAGCATTACAATATGATCCTCAGGTAGCTTTGCATACCTTGTACGTTAGACAGATGTCACAATTGGCAGTATCCGCAGCTACCAATATTTTGATTTTAGCACGATTACAGGTATATCATAATGCATTTTCATGGAGACGGAGAGTTAATTTGCAGCAAGGATTATATTCCTCATGGGAATATATGTAGCCCTCTTGTACAGCTGTGTAGTCGTGGCCGAGTGGTTAAGGCGATGGACTTGAAATCCATTGGGGTCTCCCCGCGCAGGTTCGAATCCTGCCGACTACGGCAGTGTGTTTTCTTCCCAGGAATAACACCTGTTCTCGATAAACATCTGCCATCAAAAAACGTAGAAAACAACGTCGTTTTCCTTCTGTAACTGTTATCTTTCTGAACCACAAATTAGGAAGCATTATGTCTTTACTGCATGACAGAGTGGCAGTAGGCCGAAACTATCTCTGAAAAGTATTTTGGGAAAATTGTTATGGATTATTCAGATTATTACAAAAGGGCAAAACAAAACAATACAGAACAAAAACGCCCAACATCCAATTCATTTTGAATCACATCCTGAATCCAGACTTTCTCACCCGCTCACTGCGTCTTAATGCATCTTAATTGCTATACCCAACTGCATCACGTCTAACTTGTTTGTATATTTAATATTTGCAATCAATATGTCAAACAAAATTCAAATCTTCTGGACTGTGCATACCTTCCATTTCTGAACAGAATTGTAGAAAGGAAATATTTCATAGAATTTTCAAAATTGTCTCATGTTAGCTATGCCTTCTTAAAACAAAATAAAAAATAATTTTCCTTGCTGAAAATTTTTAGCAATCCTGCATATTTAACATCAATAATAATAAATATAAAGCATAGTCTTTTATTATATTAGCAATTGCTATAACGTGAACATTAGAAAAATCGTGAAAAATACTTAAACAGGCCAAAATATCTTAATGCCTGAAATTACTAGTGTGTTTCTATTTTATATTAGCATTTATATTACATTTTACTTCTTGCCTTTTCTATTCATGTAAGCCTTCAGAGATTTTCAAGTGGTGAGACTTTATTCTATACATTTAGGGAGAGTTCATGACTAACGAGAGAAATTCACTTAATGTTACTTTGATCTTTCTAAGAATACTGCTTTGCACTCTCAGTGGGCCTTAAGAAAAAATTTAAATTCCAGTTAAGTGTTGTGCTTGGAGTTCAATGTTTCAAGTGTAGCAATTCTCTTTCCTTGTCAGAACAATTTTGTTGTTTTGTCCATTCACGGCAAAGTTCAGAATAATTATTCTGACAAAACCAGTAACATATTCTGAAATTCTTTGCAGAAGCTTTGGAGGCACCACAGGTGGCATTGGCCCCATGGTGTAATGGTTAGCACTCTGGACTTTGAATCCAGCGATCCGAGTTCAAATCTCGGTGGGACCTGGTAGAACTTTTTAACTCTTCACGCTCGAAAATCCATGAGTGTGAAGAAGTCTTGAAATATCTGTGTACTTGTGCACTCCCATAAAGTGGAATATTCAAGAGTTGTGAACAGCAGCAGAGCACTCTTTGCTGTGCCTGATGGAGTTTGGCATCTTTCTTCTACATCTCAAATACCTTCAATTCTTTTGTGTGAGTGTTTAAGTCTTCAAATTTCTTATTTCTAACTTCAGTTTGGGGTTTCAGTTCTGTTTCCAAACAAATTGGGTCTGGATCATAGAGGGCAGGTGATTGTGTCTAGGTGGTTTGTTTATTTGAGATACAGTATATTTTTTGGGTGAGTTAAATCCGGTGGTGCTAAGGGGCTACTTCTGGTTTGGGATAGTGTGGTTTTTATATTAATCCTTCAGGAATTAAACCCATAGCGCACAAATTATTAAAAATGACAGATATACATATTTAGGAGGTTCCAAGAGATAAACTTTCTCATATGGCCCCATGGTGTAATGGTTAGCACTCTGGACTTTGAATCCAGCGATCCGAGTTCAAATCTCGGTGGGACCTCACTTGCTTTTTTTCTCCTTTGTTCTTCCAAAGGATGGCTATAGTATTACTCTTCCTTATTTCTAATTAATGTCCTATTTCTGACACTTTTGTTTTCTTCTAGAATGTCTTTACTGATATTCTACACTACTCAGGCACTGAGATGATACATCAACTCCTATCTGCATTCACTAGCTTAAGGTCCACGATCAGAAGTCCAAATCCTCTTCCCCAACTCCAACCTTATCTTACGTCAAGTCTTCAGAATGCCTGGGCCACACACACACACACACACACACACACACACACACACACACACACACACACACACACACAGAGCAGAGGAGTTGCAGGAATGATCCCTGAGGGCAGAACCAGGAATTTGCCATGAGCCTAATGCGGCCCCAAAACAAAATAACCCAATCAACCAAACCAAAAGCAGGTTGATGGCATCTTTAAGAATTCTCACTGGTTGATGTAGATCCTGGGAAGATGAACCCAACTAGAAACCTCATTACGTTTTACTGCTGTGGATGCTTAGGACTTTTTTTTTTTTTAATCAGTAGTTGATCCTAAGACCCAATTACCTGGCTGAATTTTGGTAGGAGGTAATTTGGGTGAGGGAAAAAGACATTCCCATTCTTGACTTGCCTACTGCACTTAATCCGTTGTCTCAGGTTACCCAGGCTTGGCCAATTCCAAGATCAGGTCAGCTCTGGTCGCTGGAACCCACTGCCTAGTATACAAGGCTTGTGAAAGTTGTTATCCATAGGTGTTATGGGTGATAGTTAACTCTCTGAGGTCTGTGGGATCTTTAGTTCCTTCTGTTCACTCTCTCCATCTTAAAAAAAAAAGATTCTTAAAGATCCCACGAGAGTATATTTTTCCAGAGCTTTCAATGATAACAAGAGAAGAGCCGCAAGAGAGAGAGAGAAAGAGAGAAAGAGCAAAAGAAAGAGAAAAAAGAAAGAGATAGAGAGAGAAAGAAAGAGAGAAAGAGAAAGAAAGAGAGAGAGAAAAAGAGAGAGAGAGAAAGAGGTCTCTTTCCTCCTCTTGAGAGAGAAAGAGGAAGCTGCAGTTTACCATTGCCAGCTGTTATAAGTATTTCTGTTCTTTTGACTGGCCCATTTTTCATATGCTGCCAATTCCTGGGCATTACTGATAAATAGGTATTAACAACTGTTCATCAAATAATTCGGCCCCAGAATTTAGGCTCACAGGGAGACTAAGATAATGGACAGTCCCTGAGGCAGATGGCCGGAAAGACCAGCCAGACCACCCTGTAGATTCCCTGCACTCTCTTTAATACTTGTCCATTGATAAGAAATGCAAAGCACCTTTAAAAAGGTCTTCACGAAACTTGCTTTTTACTCAGTCCTATACTAGTTCCTCCCCACTTGGGTAGCTCTTTCTCTTCTACTTTCCAATAAACTTTTCTACTTTACAACTCTGAGTCAGAGCATCTTTATTACTCAATATTTTCAAGACATTGAAGAACCTGGAAACTGAGAACGAACAGAGATCACAGCTGCCATTTCTGCATCGTCTACATCAAGGGTTTTTTGGCTTTGTTTTTATCTCGAAAGGATGTTGTGTTTTGTCCCGACATGACATGGCAAGCAGCAAACACAAATGGTTTTTGCACTTAGGTAAAAGCCACTAACACAACTTACGAAACCAGAGGCATGTCTTGAGATCTTCGATTGGAGGGTTCTGAAATAGGTAAAGAAGAATCAACAATGACAGCACTAAATTGTTATGACTACGTTTCACTGTACAAACTAAGCAAAGACAAACACAACAAGTCCTTCAAGGGACTGAAATGTTTGTAAAGATACAGCTTGAAATCTTTGCCCTGGCAGTTTGATCAATCACATCTGCCTCACTGGAATCTTCACCACTCACTTAAGAGGACTCCCTGGAGAGATAACTAATTATTCCTACAGGCTATTAAAATAGCAGAGATCAACCAGGGAATATCCAGCAACAATAAATAGGACCCAGCTCTTTCAATGTGGCTTGAATATGCAGGCTTTAATAGAGCTCACAAAATCCAATTTGATTTTGAAAACAAAAGCACTTGCTACCTTCATGTTCTCATTTCCGTTGGAAAATGTATTTTGTCTTTTTCATTCGGGTTTTCTTTTCCTTTGATTAAAGCGAGAGAGCAAGAAATAGAAAACATAAATGTTGGGTTTATCAAGGAAAACGCAGAGAATAAACGTTACATAATACAAGACTATCCAATAAAGCAACATAACATTTATCGGAGGGGCCCTGTGCAGGTGACGAGGTGGCCGAGTGGTTAAGGCGATGGACTGCTAATCCATTGTGCTCTGCACGCGTGGGTTCGAATCCCATCCTCGTCGTCTGAGTTCCCCACTTGCTGTGGGAGTGAGATTTTAGCGCTCTCCTGAAACAGAAATATCCATCCGCCTCGTGGCATCTTTAAGAATTCAAACTGGTATCTCGAATCTATTTTATAGAATATTTGAAGGTTACATTTATGGCCGAGTTCCCATCTTACCTTGTTAACCAGAAATTCTTACCTCCCAGCAACCAGCTTGCCCAACAGTGACTGCAAATTACACGCAACTACAAACGTTCATGGGGTGCCCGTGTTTCCTCCACATCCACTCGCGGTCACCCCACTCCTGTTTTCCCTGGCTTGGCAGTGCTGTCTGCTGTCGAATCTTGCGCAGGTTTTAAACCACAGGCACGTTTCCTGGTTCAAGGGTCTAGCTCTTAACATCTCATCGGCCCCCACTCCTCCCTCTCTCCCCTCCTCTCTCAAATTAACCTGCAGTGGCCCCTAATCCCAGCAGTTTCTCCAGGGTCTGTATTTGCTCACGTGGTTCCTTCTTCCTGGCTAGTCTCTGCTGCACCCTTCTGGTCAGATGCTTTTATTACAACCTATTCTTTGACCCTCTCCCTCTTGTAATTTAATGCGTAATTCCTTAGAAAATCTGTTCACTATTGGTAATCTCACATTTTAGTAAAACATACCTAGGTACAGTAATATATGTAGGCAAGGCAGAGAGAATTTTTCCTGTTACTTGTATTGCAGAATGACACTAAACGTGTTTCTTATTTTTAATAAATCATGTCACTAGCCTTTCTTTAGTAAAGATCATGGGACCCAAGTTCTAATTATTTAAAGCAGCCAGGTGATTAGACTATCCTTCTAACATATTCGGATTTTGAAACTGAAATCCTGACTTCTATATCTAAAAAGTTTCTCTGACACGTTTATGCCAGCAAAATTTCCACAGCTTCCTGAAGTCTGAGGCTGAGGGAGCATATGTTTTGAGCCAATATTTGCTTTGGATTTTCCCTGACAATGTTTGGTTTTACACATATCCAGCTGAAAAATGGCGCACACACTTTGAATGCAGATGGGCCGTGTGCAAAGCAAATGCCCTACCCTCTGTGCTATCACTCCAGCCCCTGAGTCTTGTTCTATCTCTTGCCTTGGCCGAGTTCTTTCTTTTTTCCTTTTTTCTTCTCCTCTCTGTGGTGGATGGGGGGTATACCTTGGGGTTCATATAGGATGCTGGGAGCAACCCAGGTCAGCTGCAGCAAGACAAGCACCCTATCTGCTATACTATCACCCCCTCCTCTCCTCTCTCCCTTTCTTTTTTCCTTTATCCTCTTTGTCTTGGGGGAATCTAGCCTAGGGCCTTACAGATCCCTGGTATGACACTCTTTTTAATACACACCCAGTACTGAATTTGCGTATTTGGCTTGTGGCGAGGCTCTGCTGGGGTGGCGGGCCAGGGCTAGAACCCGCCATCCCTCCCCGGTGCCAATGTTTTATTAATTGTATATTTAAAAGTTATATATATGAAAGGATTAATACAAGCTAAAATCAATAACTTTTCATTAAATCCATGTAATTATATTGGCTTCAATGCTTTCTGCTTCTGCATTCAATCTCTTTATCTAGTACTGTTTGCAAAATCTCTGAAAAAAAAAAGAGGAGGAAGAAAGGGAAAGAATTCAAATATACACTCAACCTCAGGAATTGTGCCAATTAAATGTAGGTGTGACACAAAACATAACCACGAAGGGATTCGAACCCTCAATCTTCTGATCCGAAGTCAGACGCCTTATCCGTTAGGCCACGTGGTCCCCTCACAGCCAGCATGCCGTAGCACTTGGAAAGTATAATGAGCGCAGCAGTTCCCCAGATCCGCACTGCACTCCTGAGCCAGAGACACGCACCCCCGCGCCTTCTCTTTCTGTCTCCGGAAAAACGAAAATGCTGGGTCATTTGGGACCACGGAATGAGGTCTGAGGAAGTGTAGGGAACATTTCAATTTTGTTAAGTATATGGGTAATCATGGGAAGAAAAAATCTTTTACTCCATGACTCTGAAGAGAAAACCCAATACAGCTGAAAAGACACCAAGATCTCTCTTGTACTTTGGTCATTGTGGTCATTGTACTAGTAGGGCATGACCCTGAGTTTCAGGAATAAGAGAAAGAGCATTCACCATTCTCTTGCTACCTTCTAGTTCCTTTGTATAGATCTTGACTGTTCTTGACTAATCAGTTAGGAACCACTGGAGCACAAAAATGGGACAGAGAAGCAGGCTTTCTTTTTAGTTAAATTTGATAAAATGTGCTCAGTAAAAGTGTGCTGGATTTCATATATATATATATATATACATATATATGTACATATATGTATATATACAGACACATATATGTATACATATATATCATATATTCTATATGTTACATATATAATTATAAAATATGATAAAATGTGCTCAGTAAAAATGTGCTGGATTCATATATATATATAATGTACTCTATATGTTACATATATAATTATAAAATATGTAAAAAGTTTATATAATTTGCTATCATCTGTAATGTGAGATGTACTTAACATAAAGATTGTTTTATCATGCAAAAATCTGCTTAAGGATTTGTTGCTCTCTTCCTGGAAGCAAAGTATTTGGGGGTAATGCTGAGCAGAAGAGGCGAGAAGCTGTTGAATTCTGGGTGGCACTAAAGGGTTTGTGGGTTGGATCAAGAGTGCTAAAGAAACAGAGAAGTCATGAGCCTCTCCAAGGCTTTTTTAATTTTTTTTTTATTTTAACACCAAAGTTTTCACATTCTGAGATGGGGAAGAATGCAGGGGGGACTTCTGGGTGGGGAATTAGGACAGGAGCTGTTTGGAGGGTGGAGATAACTCGGCAGATGAGCTCATGCCTCGTTCTCAGAGTCCCCTTTGGTGCCCCGGAGCCAGCCCAGGATGAGGAGTAGGCTTCAATCCAGCTCCAAGACAGAACAACAGAGAAATGAGGAAAGAAAGGAAGATAACAACAAAGTTGCTTGGGGGAAATGTTTTGTATTCAGTACCTAAGTGGAACATGGAGAATAATATAGAATGGTCAAAGTAAACACAGACACATATAGTTTAAGCGTAATAAGGATGTATTATTGATTTGTATGATGCCAGGTAAGAATACTCAGGACACAAAAACCGAGATCTCAATTCTGAACGTCTGTCTGGCTACAATATCCACAACCTCCCAGAAGAATCTGCCTTGCATTCAGCAGACATCTAGTGCAACACGGGGACGGTCCAATGAGCTGACAGCCTGGTTCCCAGTGAACCACTATTTCAGGTGTATAGAATACCACCACCATCACCCAGTGACTCTGTGAAAAAGACATTCTCTGAAGAATCACATGTCTGAGGGTCCTGCCATACGAACGGCATTATATCTACGTCAGAGAAAGTAAACTATTCATTTGAGTTTTAAACGTCAATTTTAGTATTTGCAAAAAGGGATCGCAGCTGTAAGCCACAGAACTGTTACTGAAGAGGAAGAAAAACGAGCTAGCAGAGGATGGTTTCGATCCATCGACCTCTGGGGTTATGGGCCCAGCACGCTTCCGCTGCGCCACTCTGCTGCGCGGGAGAACGGCGGGGCCAGGAACGCTCTTAATCCACACAGCCCGCCCCGGCTCTTTCCCGACGACCCTGAGCGCGCCAGTCGGCACCACATGCCTGGACTCGCTAGAACTATGCATCCCAGATTAGTAGCCAGGAACAGCACACTACCGATCCCTCGGAACTAACGGGGTATGGTGGTGAGAAACTGCGAGATGTTTGGATGTTTTTATAAACATGGGAAACAGCCGGGAGAGGTAGGCCTGAGAAGGAAAAGAAAGAGAAAAGAGAAAAAACGGGGGGTTGGAGAAAGAAAAAACAAGCAAGCGGGCCTCCCCGGGCGGGACGGACGAAAATTCAACCATACCCACGACCTCTCTAACGCTAACTTTGGTTGGGTTTCCCTTGTCTCAGGAAGCCCGCGGATGAGGACCAGCAGCTTACGTTGCCGTGGCAGGCGCACGCGGGGGCGCTGCCCGCGGACCGGAAGTGGGGGCGGGCACGCGAGTCCTGCTGCACTTCCGGTCAGCGGGCTCCCTCCCCTGGGAATACTTTGCCTAGGATTCTAAAATCTCCAATGTTCATCGTCAGAGATCAAGAAATGCCTTCCTGTAACTTACGGAAAGTCAGCACTTGGGGAAGCTGGACGCAGCAAGCACAGTGCAGGGGCTGGCGCCCGGGGGTGGGGCCGGGGCTCTCCCTGACGTCATCACGGCGGGCTTTGAGGGGCGGGGCCACAGGGGAACCGACGTGCCCGCGTGCGTGGCTCCAGTCTTCAATCAGGTCCGTTTGGGACTTATATAAAGGGAACTACTTTGGCCCTTGCTTCACTTCTGTTCCAGCTGCGACCTCGACATGTCCGGGAGAGGCAAGGGCGGAAGGGCCTGGGCAAAGGCGGCGCCAAGCGCCACCGCAAGGTGCTGCGCGACAACATCCAGGGCATCACCAAGCCCGCCATCCGCCGTCTGGCCCGGCGCGGCGGCGTCAAGCGCATCTCGGGGCTCATCTACGAGGAGACCCGCGGGGTGCTCAAGGTCTTCCTGGAGAACGTCATCCGCGACGCCGTCACCTACACCGAGCACGCCAAGCGCAAGACCGTCACGGCCATGGACGTGGTCTACGCGCTCAAGCGCCAGGGCCGCACCCTCTACGGCTTCGGAGGCTGAGTGACCCGCTCCCGAGATCCTGATTTCAACAAAGGCCCTTTTCAGGGCCGCCCACATGTGTCTGTTAAAGAGCTAGTAACTGCTTTGTTCTTCCTACGAAGGCCCAACTGCCGTTTCCTCCAACGGCTCCCATCGGCCCGCCTAGCAGGATTCCGTTGACATGCTGAAATTGCAGAATTAAAGATCTGTCAAAGTAATGGTATTAAGGTAATCCTTGTGCCATTCGGTAGTGATTTCTTTATTGGTCATAGAGGGAGGTGCTTGCATTCAACGGGGGGCCGGCGCGCGGTCACCGGCGAGGCTTTAGCTCGCTGCAGCGCGCAGTGGCGGGCCAAGATGGCGCAGCGGGAACAAAGCGCCCGGCACGCCGCGCGCGCGCGGCAGCTGCGGACAAAGGCCTCGGCCGCGCCTCTGCCTCGGCGCAGGTCTGAGACTTCCGGCAGCTGTTAGGGAAGCCGAAAGTCCACGGCTGTATTTTGGTAATGTTACTTAGAATATGATACAGCAGCTGAAGCAGAACCATGTACAGGTATTCAGGACAATCTCCATTTTGTTAAGCAACAATAGACAGGACAGATTCCCCCTATACTTCTACAGTGGCGATAGGAAAGATTTCCCCCAGCTGTCACCGTGGACTAAACGTTCCTGACTGGGTCACTATCCAGTAGAAATGTTGGTGGCCGTGCTCCAAAGCCACTGCATTGTCTCCAAACCCTGGTTTCGTTTGTTCTCAAGTTTTAGAAGTGTGGCTACTCTTCTCATCATGCAACTTCTGGTCAGATTCTATAGGAAGTGAAAGAAAACGAGCAGGAGGAAAAAAAAAGGAAGCAGCAGCTCTGGTGTGAATTCTAGGACCCATTTCTTATGGTCCAAGGCGTTTGGTAAATGAGGTTTTTTTTTTTCCTTGCTTTTTTGGGTCACACCTGGCGACGCTCAGAGGTTACTCCTGACTTTTCACTCAGGAATTACCCCTGGCGGTGCTCTGGGGACCATATGGGATGCCGGAGATCGGACCCGTGTTGGCCTTGCAAGGGTTTGATCCCAGGTATCCCATATGGTCCCCTGAGCACTGATAGGACTAAGAGGTAGGAGTAACCCCTGAGCATTGCCGGGTGTGACCCAAAAAAAAAAAATCAAGAAATGAATACCTGAATTATATATATAACAAGGGATCCCCCTTGGAGTACTGTAACATAAAGTAAAAATACATTTATTTATTTATTTATTTGCTTTTTGGGTCACACCAAGTGATGCTCAGGGATTATTCCTGGCCCTGCACTCAGGAATTCCTCCTGGTGGTGCTCTGGGGACCACATGGGATGCCAGGGAGCAAACCTGCTATCACTCTGGCCCCTACGTTCAAAGTTAGCTTTGAAATTCAAGAGATTATGTGTCTCCGGCCATGCCGCCCTGAATGAAACCAATCTCGTCTGAAATTCAAGAGATGAATACCTGAATTTTATATAACAAGGGATTTTTTTTTTCTCCTTTGAATTTCTGTAAGATGCAATCACTGATTTAAGGTTCATAGACATTGGGTTTTGAGGATCAAAGCATGTTACTTATGAGACAAGAATAAGATTTGTGAGTCCAGGTTTAAGTAGTCAGTGTCTGGTTACTGCTCCACAACACAGTGCTCTGAATGGGTTAACATGTAAAGTGATTCTGTGTCTAAATCTCCCCATGTATGTGTTATTAAAAGAACTAACCTAGGGCCAGAGTGATAGCACAGTGGGTAGGGCGTTGCCTTGCACACAGCTGACCTGGATTCAATCCCCGGCATCCCGTGGAACACCTGGAGTAATTCCTGAGCAAAGAGCCAGGAATAACCCTTGAGCATTGCCTGGTGTGACACCCCAAAAAAAAAAATCTGTCTAATGTAAGGTCTTTACATGTATTTATAATAGTTTTACATTTATTCTAACACTTTGTCTTCAACCTAAATTTTCTGCTTCCTGTGAGAGCCAATAATCACTGGCTTAAGAAAAAGTCTGACAAGTAGAGTGGGCCTCACGGGTGGCTTGTGTGAGGCCGGAAGGGGAGAGAGATGGTCACTTTCTCCCCAGCCGCCTCTGCCGCCCGGGACCCGCTGGGCAGGCTAAGGACTGATAAAAGGCAAGTCAGCCCTAGGCCTTACAGGGTTTCCTCAGAGTTCTTGTCTTCCTGGCAGAAAAAGAATTTGCAGGAGTCAACGAGCAGTGAAGTAGAACAGATTTTATTAAGGATGCTTTAAGATGGGGAAGGAGGAGGGAAAGAGAGAGAGTTCACATCTCAAGGGGGAGATGCGGGCGTCACATGTGCTCTGCCCGTGGGCTCAAGCAGCACATGGGCTCAGGCAGCACATGCGCTCAGGCAGTTTGTGTGCCCAGGCAGCATGTGCGCGCTGTCCTTTGGTCAGGGCGGCTTTTATAGGTTTCTTCCCAAGCTACTCCCATATGGGACTTCAGCCTAGGTTAAAGTCCATTGCTAGGACCATTGCCAAGGGGATAGACTTTGGGAATGGTCTTTGAAAATCTCCTTTTCTTGACTTGTTTCTGCTGGATCTTCTGTCCTGGAATGTAGTTGGCAGGAGAAGGTGGATCCAGCTTCCTCAGGTCTTATTGTTGGTTAATGGGTCTCATCAAGTCTTCATTCCTGGATTCACAAGGTGACTCTGGAAAGCCTTAGGGCAAGAATTCATTGCCACGTGGGCCCCCTTTGTCTGCCTGCCCACATCAGAAATACCACTTGTATCACTTCACTTGTCTTCCCATTGTCTTCCCCATTCATTGGGAATGAGGTCCATTATTGTTACTGTTTTTAGCATATCGGAATACACCACGGGTAGCTTGCCAGGCTCTGCTGTGGCTCTGGGTGGATCCCAGGGGACCCAGTCATTTACTTAATGAATAGAGAATCAACTCAGGTATCTACAATAAATTAATGTTTTGTGTATTTAAGGGAGTCCAAGAAAAATACTGAAATTTAATGCAAAGTGAAATTTAGGTATGAACTATAAAACTTATCAGCATCATCTACAAAATTCATAAAATTAGCTTAAAATTCAATTGTAGAAAAACAATCTAGTTTCTATTCATTCTACCCAGATGTTTTTATAATGATCAAAGGTATTACAACAAAATATCATTAAAATCATTAGAAACACATTTTTATCTGATTTTTATTTACAGTTTAGAATTTAAACAGCTTGTGGGACTATCCTTCATGAAGCAACCTTAGTCTTTTTATTTGCAACTATTTAAACTTTAAGACAGGTGGGGCTGGAGTGATAGCCCAGCAGGTAGGGTGTTTGCCTTGCATGCGGCTGGCCTGTGCCCGCCCAGTTCGATCCCCGGCATCCCATATGGTCCCCCGAGCATCGCTAGGAGTAATTCCCGGTATCCCATATAGCCAAAAGGCCAAGAAGCAATGATGGAACTAAGCTACAAGGAATTCTTGCAGCAGAACCTGACTGACTTAGCAAAATTCTAGCTTTTGACTTCATACCTGTCCAAATAGGTCATTCTCTGGTTAACCTGGCTCAGCGCGCCGCTAGCGGTCGCGCTGTTCATCAATAAATGCTTTATTTAGAGGTGACTACAACAGTATGCCACCCACACAGCAAGCCTGGCAAGCTGCTCGTGTAGTATTTGATATGCCAAATACCAGTAACATTTATATTAGGTCATACCCGTGACCTAATATAATGGTTTGAGGCTCTTTATGTTCCTGGAGCAAGTGGATGCCTTTGGGTTCTACTAGCATGAGACAGGACATATGGAGATGTTACTGGTGCCCGTTCTAGCAAATAGATGATCAATGGGAAGATAGTGATAGTGATCCCATATGGTCCCCTGAGCACCGCCAGGAGTAATTCTCCGGCATCCCATATGGTCTCCTGAGCACCGCCAGGAGTAATTCCTGAGTGCCGAGCCAGGAGCATCGCTGGGTGTGACCCAAAAAAGCAAAAAACAAACAAACAAACAAACAAAAAACAACTTTAAGAAAGGCTTACTACTTGTTTTCTAGGGCAAGCACTGGACTTAATTATTATTTGTAACACACCCTTGATTCTGTGAGTCTAGAGAGGTCTTCCCACCGTGTTCTCTCCTGTGAAGATCTCTGGGTGCTTTTGTGTGACGATTCCACTGAATTCATTACAATGGAGATGGACATTTCGTATTCATAACAATCCAACATCTGGGCAATCTTCTGTCGAGAGACACCGTATTTATTCCGCCTGTCCATTACAAGGATGTTTTTCGGGCTGGTTCTCCACATACTGGTGCTCAGCGTACTGGGGTTGAAGGGCACTATTGATGGCCTCTTTCATCTTTAGATTTTAGATCTTTATGTTGTTGGTCATCAGAGGAGCCGGTTCCTTATAACCACCCTCAGAATGTGGGTGGTCTCGAATGTTAAGTCTCTCCGCACGGACCGCTGAGGTACGGCCATTTTTCTGCGTTTTTTTCCTCTTTCTCAGGAGTTTGTGCTTTCTAAGAGGTTATCGGGAGCTAAAGGTAATGCAGAATTGGGGAATAAGATGCCCTACGGAGAAATGGACGTTAATGGGAAGGAATTAAGTGAACCATGCAATAAAAAGTTGAAAACAACCAAAGAGCGTTCTGTTTTTCCCGGTCATTGTAGTGCTGATTTTCACAGACTCCAAGAGAAAGCTGGAACTGATGTCAGAAGGCATAGTTATTTTCAAGCGGACAAAATCAAAACTAGTTTTACTGAGGCCTGGTAATAGACCAGATGTTACAGTATCTACTCATCCACAACTTTCAAAGGATGCAAGCCCTCTGTTAAATCTGATGATGGGATATATAGCACAAGTAAAGCATTTATAGGACCCCTCTGCAAACCGCCTGAGGAAAAAAAAGGTAACAAAAAAAAGGAATCAGACAGGCACTACCAACAGCAAGGGAAGACGAGAACAGAAACAGAAATTTAACTTTAAAAAATCAGAGATTGACAGCGAATTGTCCCAAATTTATAAAGAGATTGAAGAACTCGAAAACTCAGAAATATCATCAGTCCTTATAATTAGGGAGTGGTTAAGAACTAGGGTGTTAGGGATCTCTCAACACTAATCTTTGTGATGTAAGCCTCCATGAAATGGAATTTCTAGGATGTAATAAAAACCAATAACCCAAGTCTGCAAAGAGCCCATTCTGCAGAAACTGGAACTGTTAAGGTTCCAACTGATAAGGCTTCACATGAGATCCAGAAGGCTGGAGCTCCTTGAAGAAAAGCCTAACAAGAGCAAAGGACAGGAAAGGAATTTAAAAGATTCCCAACACTACGCCCTTGACAACACCTTAGCAACAGACTCTTACCTAGGTAAAAGCCATGTGGGGGCTGCTTGAGGAAAACTGATAAAAACCGCCTTGAATAAAGGGCTGTACATGCTGTCCTAGCCCATGTGTGGCTGCATCTCCCCCTTGAGATGTGCACTCTCCCTTCCTCTCCTTCCACTTCCTAAGTCTCCAAATAAAATCTGCTTTGACTTCACTATCTCCTCCTGAAACTCTTCCTTAGAAGTAAAGACGAGAAACTGCAAGACCTGGGTGTCTGGGGTGGCCGAAGCAGATTGGGGAGAAAGTGACCATCATTCTCTGGGCCTCGCATAAGCCACCCGTGGGGGCCCACCGACACTACTTAGATATTCACCTGTAAAGGGAACAGTGCTTAGGACACGTGCCACATAGCCAGGACGGCCACAGACATTAAAGCTTATAACATTTTCTCAGACCTCAGAAAATAACTGGTTGAAAGTGAGGACTCAAGGTCTCAAGGCTGACAGGCCAACTGCTAACTGCTCAGGAACCACAGCTGAAAACCACTGCTGGAAACTCATTTGCTTTTCTCCCTCCTCCGAGAGCCATAACTTCTTACAAATAGAAAAAGTTGGCGGGTGATAATATCCCTAACATGGCTGAGATTAAGGCATAAAATGTCTTGTAGTTATAAACTACAAGAGGCTTGTAAGATACTTACCTACATGCAGCTAGGCAATCCACATTATTAGGCTAAATCTGTTTTCTGGTCATACCCGGGGAGGCTTAAGTTACTCCTGGTGCTCAGGGAACCTTATGGGCCGCCGGGACTGGACCCTGGGGAGCCGCGGGGAAAGCAGGCGCCCTGACCGCTGGACTATCGCTCCGGCCCCAAGTTACAGATCTTTAAGGGAAAGGGTGGTGGCTCTTAAAAGAGCCTTTTAGTAGAGCGCGCCCACAAAGCTCACTTGGAGCTGGTGTACTTGGTGACGGCCTTGGTGCCCTCGGACACGGCGTGCTTGGCCAGCTCCCCGGGCAGCAGCAGGCGCACGGCCGTCTGGATCTCCCGCGACGTGATGGTCGAGCGCTTGTTGTAGTGCGCCAGGCGGGACGCCTCCCCGGCGATGCGCTCGAAGATGTCGTTGACGAACGAGTTCATGATGCCCATGGCCTTGGACGAGATGCCCGTGTCGGGGTGCACCTGCTTCAGCACCTTGTACACGTACACCGAGTAGCTCTCCTTGCGGCTGCGCTTGCGCTTCTTGCCGTCCTTCTTCTGCGCCTTGGTCACCGCCTTCTTCGAGGCCCTTCTTCGGGGCAGGAGCGGACTTCGCTGGCTCAGGCATGGTAACCGACGGGTAGAGTCAGAGAACTGCAGTTAGTGGGACCAGGCTGGTCCTTTTTATGCAAAACCGTTATGCAAATGAAGTGCTGTAATACGTGCGTGTGATAGGACAGCGCTCGAATGGCGTCAGCTCTATATTATCCAATCAAAACAGGGTAGTTATAAACGCTGCAGTTGCGTTGTTAAGAGTGGGGCAACGACTTTAGCCAATGACTCAGCTGATTTTTCGCGCCTAGCTGCGACTATAAAACGTGCGGTTTGCAATCTAGGCTTTAGTTGCTTCTGCTTCTGATTGCAAGTGTTTTACCATGTCTGGACGCGGCAAACAGGGCGGCAAGGCCCGCGCCAAGGCCAAGACGCGCTCGTCGCGGGCCGGGCTGCAGTTCCCCGTGGGCCGAGTGCACCGCCTGCTCCGCAAGGGCAACTACTCGGAGCGGGTCGGGGCGGGCGCCCCGGTGTACCTGGCGGCCGTGCTGGAGTACCTGACGGCCGAGATCCTGGAGCTGGCGGGCAACGCGGCCCGCGACAACAAGAAGACCCGCATCATCCCGCGCCACCTGCAGCTGGCCATCCGCAACGACGAGGAGCTCAACAAGCTGCTGGGCAAAGTGACCATCGCGCAGGGCGGCGTCCTGCCCAACATCCAGGCCGTGCTGCTGCCCAAGAAGACCGAGAGCCACCACAAGGCCAAGGGCAAGTAAAACTTCAAGCAGCGGGTGCGGCTACCACCTTCTACCCAAAGGCTCTTTTCAGAGCCATCCACGTTTTCACATAAAAAGCTGTAATCTGGGTCTGGGGGATAGGACGGTGGGTAGGGCGTTTGCCGTCCATGCGGCCGGACCCGGGTTCGATCCTCGCATCCCATATTAACCCCGAGCACGGCCAGAAAATTACTGAGTGTAGAGCAGGAGTAACTGCGCTTAATCGGGAGTGGCCCCAAAAGCGAAACAAATGATGGAAGTAAAATGAAGGATCATAGAGGAAGAGGATTGTTAAGTGGAAACTCGTCCCACACCCCCACAAAAAGCTGTTAAGCTGTTTGACTTGCTACCATACACAATTTTCAGTCCTATGCAATCGGTCTAGGCTTTACTTTCGTGTGGAGAAGGAAGTTTGTAGTTAAGGAAGCGTAGGAAGTTGAAGGGACGCACACAGATGCAAGTAAGGAAGCATCCTGGAGGCTATGGTTACTAACGGAATAGTGAAAGCCTCAGTTATGAAAGTAATGTAAGTCAGTGATTAAAAACTAGGAGTTTGGAGTCTGAGTAATATGGATTGTGAATATATTTTTTCTTGTGTATGCTTTCAAGTCGTTTCTCAACTTCAGGTCCGGGAAGGGGCCAGTGAAATTTTTAGAGTAAATGCTTTATTCCTATCTATAAGCTCAAGGCCGTATAAACTCCATCGAAATGGAAAATCAAAGGAGCTCTGACCTGAAGGAAAAGCAAAGGGTTTTGAAAGCAAACGTCTTCAGAAACACCTACAGAGACTTGGCGAAAAGGGTAGAGAACCGTTGTCAAATCGAAAGTGAGCGCGGGCTTTTCAAATTGCAAATGGAACAATAATGTCCTTAGCCAATAATTGCTCAGCTGGCTCATCATTTTCAAGCCGAGGGCTTTCAGACTTGAGACGAATTAGGTCTCTTGCATCACTCCGGCGGGGGCGCGGGTGGAAACTGCGGGCAGATTTATTGTGAAAAGCATGCTCATCGATTCTGACCTATACCAAAATGTGCCGAATGAAATCGATCACCTCTTAAGATTCCTGGGTCTCATGTACAGAACGTAATATACTTACCACGAATACAATAAAATTACTGCTTTGGATCAGAGACCTCAGAATGAGAGCGGAATTGGAATGTGCAATAATTTGTCCAATCAGAATCCCAGGAATGGTAAAGCACATCAGCCAATGAGTATATCGCGCGGGATCTTTGTAAAACCATTCAGCCAATCAGAATGATCCTGAGTATATATAAATGCAGCCTCAGCTCTGTCTCGGAGTCCCTCTGGTCTTCCGAAATGGCTCGCACCAAGCAGACCGCTCGCAAGTCGACCGGCGGGAAGGCGCCCCGCAAGCAGCTGGCCACCAAGGCTGCCCGCAAGAGCGCGCCGGCCACGGGCGGCGTGAAGAAGCCCCACCGCTACCGGCCCGGCACCGTGGCCCTGCGCGAGATCCGCCGCTACCAGAAGTCCACCGAGCTGCTGATCCGCAAGCTGCCGTTCCAGCGGCTGGTGCGCGAGATCGCGCAGGACTTCAAGACCGACCTGCGCTTCCAGAGCTCGGCCGTGATGGCGCTGCAGGAGGCGTGCGAGGCCTACCTGGTGGGGCTCTTCGAGGACACCAACCTGTGCGCCATCCACGCTAAGCGCGTCACCATCATGCCCAAGGACATCCAGCTCGCCCGCCGCATCCGCGGGGAGAGGGCGTAAGAAGCTTAGCCAGCTTTTACAAGTCCTAAACGGCTCTTCTAAGAGCCACCCAATTTGCCTCAAAAGTGCTGTAAAGCTTAATAGCCCTTGAGCCGCCTACGAGGCTTTGTAGTTGATGTAAAGTTGAACTTGCTATTTTGACTCTTAACATTTTGTCTATTTTGGTGTTTTGGTTGCGCCCACGATGTGCTCATTTATGGTCCTGGATCAGCACTCGAACTTGTGGATCCTTGGGTTGGGGGATCGATCCCACGTCGGCTGCAGGGCAGAGCATTGTGCATTCTTTTGTCTCAATTCCATAGTCAGTTATTTAGCATTTTCAAACTTGATCCAGGCTATAGTGATTACATGACGTCCTGAGAACCTTACCAGTACCATTGGAAATAGTCATCTTGACTACAAAGTAAATTATCTTGTGCTGAATTTGCCAAGTGGTAGGTGCATCTTATAACTTGTCAGCTTTTGATATTTGTGGCCTTGGGATGGCTTCTATAGCCCCAGGTCTAAAATGGAGTTACTAAACAATAGGCAGTGCTGCGATTTTCAGAGGACAGCTACGTATTTTGAAATGGCTCTGCTTCCAGTGGTTTATAATTCTAGGTTTTCAGGAATATTATATAAAGTAATATTTTTTTATGACAAGTTGTGTCGCCTCTGCATTGTTTGGTTTTTACCCTGACAGCTGCTCAGTGGACAGACTTGCATCCAGCCACCATTTAATTGGTCTTTATCAAATGCTAGTTATATAGCAGTATCAATTTTTCCCCTTTAGCCTCCACAGCATCCACTCCTTTGTGCTGTACTTGGCAATATTCTTGGCAATATTCTTAGACACCCATCAGTGGGTGGTCTAAGCTGTTATTGCAGGGACTGAAATTGGGGTGCTTAGCATGCAAGAGCCCTATTAAGACTCTTAAAGCTATATCCTCTGGGCTTTTTTTTTTTTTTTTGGGTGGAGAGGTGGCAATTTAGGTTGCACCCAGTGGTGCTTAGCGTTTGCTGCTTGCTCCACAGCCTAGTAGTGCTAGGTGTCTAATCAGGGTCACTTAGCTGCAAGGCAAGTGCCCTAAGCTCTATCTCCCTTGTGCTTTCTAGTTATTTTTTATCTTAACATTGAGGTGATATTTCAGGATATTGGTAAGTAGAAATAATAGTTTAATAAGCCTCTGTACATGTCACCATTCTTCCATATCAACACTGGTCAAATATTTCTTTTTTGGGTCACTGCATATGACGGTACCGGTGGGACCAGGGTGGTGCTGGGGATTGAACAGGTGTCTGTCACATGCCAGGCAAGTGCCTAAACCTGTGTACATGTCTCTGGCCCAGTTTTCTTTTTCTGTGGAGTCTATGTCTGCCTAACATGTGGCTTGATGGTGCTTTGCAAGCTGGGTGGTATTCTCCCGTGCCAGGTGAGGACCAACCGGCTTACACTGTGGCATTCAGGAATCAAGCTAAACATCTGTCTGACAGAGTCATATCCTGACTACAAAAATGTCTTGCTCCTTGGTTGCTTTACTGTCTTGATAATTATAAAGGAAATCACTTCATTATGTCCATATCTTAGCGTGCATACACTATTTTGAAATTTAAGCATGGTGTCAGCTTCTGCACCAACATTTCTTAACATTGGTCAACTTTGCATTTAAATTATGCCTGTGAGGTCTACATTGGGAACAGAATCATACCAAAACAGAATGAATAATCCAGGCTCATGGATTTGACTCATATATTTGACTCTGGAGGGGACAGAAGTCAAGTCAGATGAGTAAAATAATCATGTCAAATGGTGACGGATCATTTAGTGTCACATTAGATGAGATAGCTCTAAGAAAATTGTTTCGCAAAGATTTAAATTGGGGAGAAAGAGGAAGGAGAGTGCTGAGGCATTAGTGAGGTGTGTCTGGAATGGGCAGGGCCCTTTATGCAAGGCTCAGCAACAAAAGGTGATGGATCATGTGGCAGCAATTCCAGAAAAATAAGCCCAACTTTCATGTGAGTGAGGTATCTTGACAGGTTGGGGAGAACCCTCGCTATGAGTCCATCTTGAAGCACTACACTCCATTTTGTGCCATTAAGAAAATCATGCCAGGGGCCGAGCAATAGCCCAGCGGGTAGGGCGTTTGCCTTGCAGCGGCCGGCCCATGCCGGCCTGGGTTTGATCCCCGGCATCCCATATGGTCCCCGAGCACCGCCAGGAGTTATTCCTGAGTGCAGAGCCAAGAGTAACCCCTGAGCATTGCCGGGTGTGACCCAAAAAAAAAAAAAAAAAGAAAATCATGCCAGACTTCAAAAGAACATAAGCGTCCAGACATCTGGCACAGATAATGGAATGTTACCAAAAACCTGGGCAAGACAGTGGGGCAAAGATGGCGGGAGTGAGGAGTTATCTTCTCGACTGTTTTAAGGTCTGCTCCTGGCCCTGTGGCCTGATACTTTGAAAATTTAAGTTCAGAAAGCTAGATAACTGCCTAATTTTCTTTGGTGCTTTTGCTTTGGCTTAGATAAGAGAGTAGGAATGAAAAACTCAGCGTGCTTATGTAACCGGCAGAATATTTAATGCAAAAGCAGCAGTGTCTTAGAGGTTCAGGTTTTTTTTTTTTTTTTTTTTTTGCTTTTTTGGGTCACACCCAGCAATGCTCAGGGATTACTCCTGGCTCTGCACTCAGGAATTACTCCTGGTGGTGCTCGGGAGACCATACCATATGGGATGCCGGGATCGAACCCGGGCCAGCAAGGGCTGGCCATGTGCAAGGCAAATGCCCTACCCACTGGGCTATGGCTCTGTTGCAGGTGGACCCCACGGGTGACTTATGTGAGGCAGGAAGGAGAGAGAGATGGTCGCTTTCTCCCCAGCCGCCTCTGCCACCCGGGACCCGCTGGGCAGGCTAAGGACTGATAAAGTCTGTGATGAGCCCTGCACGGCGTGGGCCTGAGCCCCACCAGCCCCACGAGGTGGCCGTCAAGCCACGCCTGATGTCCGCTTGATCTCTAGGCACGGAGTTAATCCCCACCACCCGAGGTTTCTCGGGAGCCACGGACTCAGGCTGGAGCGAGGAATTGCTCTTTGCAGGAAAGGAAAGTCAGTCCTAGGCCTTACCCAGGTCTGCCTCAAGGTTCTTGTCTTCCCTCGCAGAAAAAGAATTTTCAGGAGTCGACGAGCAGTGAAGTAAAGTAGGTTTTATTAAGGAGGTTTTAGGTGAGGGGAGGGAGAGAAAGAAAAGGAGAGAGTAACGCGCTCAAGGGAGAACGCGGGCTGCTCCAAAGGCGGAGAGCAAGTAAAAGAGAGAGAGTACACATCTCAAGAGGGGAGATGCGGGCAACACACGTGCTCAGGCACCACATGTGCTTGGCCACATGGGCTCAGGCAGCATGAGTGTCCTTGCAGCATGTGCGCCGCCGTCCTGACCAAAGGACCGGCTTTTATAGATTTCTCCCCCAAGTTACTCCCATATGGGGCTTCAACCTCGGTTGCTAGGGCCCCGTTGCCAAGGGGAGTAGACTTTGGGAGTGGTCTTCTTTGACTGGAATGTCCTGGGGTCTTCCTTGAGCTGGGTCCTGGGCGGGAAGGCTGATTCATCTCCCTCAGGAGATTTACACATTCCTTTTGGCCTTTCCTTCCTCCAGGGTCTATTGTTGATACGGTCTTATCAAGTTTGGTTTCATGCTTTCAGTCAGGTGTGGCTCTGGATCTCTTCTTTAGGAATTTATTGCCATGTGGCGCACCCTTGTCTGCCTGCCTACAACAGCTCCAGCCCCTGTTTCAGGTTTCTTAAGCTTGTGATCCCGCGGGCTGAGCTCCCAGGCATTCTTGTTGGCTTTGTGGACACTCAGGTCTGAGATCCTTTCTGTCTTAATAAATCTCTTTCCTTTTCTATCCTAATCTCTTGCCTTTCCGTCCTAATCAATCTCTTTTCTTTCTGGCCTAATCAATCTCTTTCCTTTCTGTCCTAATAAATTTGTCTTTTTGTCTGACTCTTGGTGCCTGTGTGTTGTGGAGGATCAACATACAGTTTTAAGGTCTCCAGGGGGGTTGATCACAGGAGTCTTTGTCTTGCTCTTTGTCAATTCTGCTCTATTTTAAGGTTTTCCAATGTGTTCCTGCAGAAAAAGGTCTCACTTGTCTTTCTGCTTTGTGCTTTTCACCTTGAAAGTTGAAAGTTGTTGTAGGCAGGCAGATGGGGGCGCCACATGGCAATAAAATTCCTGAAGAAGAGATCCAGAGCCACACCTGATTGAAAGCCAGAAACCAAACTTGACAAGACCACTATCAACAATAGACCCTGGGGGAAGGGAAGGCCAAAAGGGAATGTGTGAAGCCCATAGGCCACTGACCCTTCTAAAGGCTTTAAATAATTAACCCTCCTAAGGAAGATAAAGCAGCCTTCCTGTTGCAGGTGGACCCCACGGGTGACTTATGTGAGGCAGGAAGGAGAGAGAGATGGTCGCTTTCTCCCCAGCCGCCTCTGCCACCCGGGACCCGCTGGGCAGGCTAAGGACTGATAAAGTCTGCGATGAGCCCTGCACGGCGTGGGCCTGAGCCCCACCAGCCCCACGAGGTGGCCGTCAAGCCACGCCTGAGGTCCGCTTGATCTCTAGGCACGGGAGTTGATCCCCACCACCCGAGGTTTCTCGGGGAGCCACGGACTCAGGCTGGAGCGAGGAATTGCTCTTTGCAGGAAAGGAAAGTCAGTCCTAGGCCTTACCCAGGTCTGCCTCAAGGTTCTTGTCTTCCTCGCAGAAAAAGAATTTTCAGGAGTCGACGAGCAGTGAAGTAAAATAGGTTTTATTGAGGAGGTTTTAGGTGAGGGGGGGAGGGAGAAAAAGAAAGGAAAGAGTAACGCGCTCAAGGGAGAACGCGGGCTGCTCCAAAGGCGGAGAGCGAGTAAAAGAGAAAGTACACATCTCAAGAGGGGGAGATGCGGGCAACACACGTGCTCAGGCACCACATGTGCGCGCAGGCAACATGTGTACCCAGGCAGCATGTGCGCAGGCGACATGTGTGCCCAGGCAGCATGTGCGGCCGCTGCAACATGTGAGCCCAGGCAGCATGTGCGCGCCTGCAACATGTGAGCCCAGGCAGCATGCGCCTGGCCTTTGGTCAGGACGGCTTTTATAGATTTCTCCCCAAGTTACTCCCATATGGGGCTTCAACCTCGGTTGCTAGGGCCCCGTTGCCAAGGGAGTAGACTTTGGGAGTGGTCTTCTTTGACTGGAATGTCCTGGGGTCTTCCTTGAGCTGGGTCCTGGGCGGGAAGGCTGATTCATCTCCCTCGGGAGATTTACACATTCCTTTTGGCCTTTCCTTCCTCCAGGGTCTATTGTTGATATGGTCTTATCAAGTTTGGTCTCGGGCTTTCAGTCAGGTGTGGCTCTGGATCTCTTCTTCAGGAATTTATTGCCATGTGGCGCCCCCTGTCTGCCTGCCTACAACAATCCCCCCTAGAGATTTCACCCCCTTAAATCTTTAAGGGAAAGTGGTCCAAGGTCCGTCTTCTGTATTTGCTTCCCTGCTGACAATAGGGGCTTGTAGACCCTGCCTACAAGGGGTGAAATTTCCTTACTACCTTAGTTTAAATGGGGCCCAGGCAATGAATGAAGGTTAGATTCCTGAAGTTGTTTATCTGCAAGACAAAGACCAGATCAATTAGGCTAAGAAACATTACTTTGAAATGATTAGACCCTGAAGGAGTGCAAAGGTCCCTTTTTGCCCTAGTGAGGGCAGAGTGGTTTGCTGCTGATGGAAAACACCAATGTTAAGGTAGAAACACCAGCCACCTTTCTGGCTTTTTGTATAACACAGAAAAACTCGGCCCTTTTACTGAAGGTTTAGGTAGCTATACCCTGAACATTTGAGCATTTACATGAACTTAAGTTGCCAATTTTTAAGATTAATTTTTGACACATGAAGCACAGTTGAGTTTATTTTAACTGCCCTGTTTAGTCCCTTTTTATGGATGGTTGTTTACTACGTTTTTATGAACTGAGAACGAACACTTAACCAATTTGGATGCTAACTTGAAGACCCTTGGCCTATTAGCAGACTTTAGAGTACATTTGCCTTTTAGCTGATGTTCCTGGTTGGACTGATGACATGTATAACTTGAGTTCCCTTTTAGACTAGGCTGATTACTTACAGTTAGTAAAGCAAGTTCTATTTGGATTATCCAAGGGGTACCTTTTAAATTAAGCCTATTTGGATACATACATTTATTTAATTGCCTTTTGTAGCTAGAATTTGATTTGTACAAAAGTTATAGAAATATGGTTTTCTCTCCACCTTTGCTTTAAATTTGCCAAATGACTTTATAAACCTGACTTGTTCTTTTGCATAAACACAGCAAAACTGGAGAACTTTCCACTTAGGGTACCCCGTTACTACTAAGAAGTTCTGGGAATTGGCTAAGACAGAGCAGGCAAACACCAATCATGGTATTTTAATGTTTTTACCTGTCACGTCAGGGCTACCCCAGGCTTGGCCATGAAGATCAGGTTTCATGATGAGCTACAGGTGACCTCGGGCCTCTTCCACTGTGTTGAGCAGAGCGTGACAACATCCCTCTTTGGGGCTGAAGCCATTCCCTACTGCAGCAGTCGTCCTTGTTGCATGGCCCAGGCAGTTGTTAGTCACCACAGACTGGCAGATTTCTCGTTCCTCACAGCAGAGATGATCTTCGGTTCTTCCTTTAGCTGGCCTGCCTCTAGGGTCTCCCTGAGGTTTGTAGGGTACTTGCAGCTGTACCTGTGATAACTACATGCTTCTGTCATTTAGACCAATTCCTTTGACTTTTGTTTTCCCTGGAAGAGGGCCTTGGGGTCCCATACTGACTTTCCTGTCTGCATGAGGGCTAGGCCCTATTACAGAGAGGAAATATTTTGTTTGAGTTTATGCAAACCAACATAGTGTCATGAAACATCAAAAGACGTACTGAAGGTGTAAAGAGAGAAAAGCATATATTACACTTTACTTACAATGAAGTGCAATACACCAATTTGCTGTTGGAACTGCTTAAAAGAAGCATAAAGTTCTGTTGAAATAGAGCAGACAGTTTAACAGTATTCTGTGTAACTTATTTAACTCCATGTTAAACAAAACCCTAATTACCAGTTTTTAGGAGCACTGTAACAGGAGTTCATACCATCTGTTTAATATTTTTTTTTCATAGATCTTACCAACGAGATACTTTAGAAAAGAGTTTTATAGTTTACTTAACATTCTTTGACCTTTTACACATTCCTTTACATTCATTCTGTTTTGTAGCTTTTCTGCAAAAACAAGCCTTTACTTTAACAGAATTCCTTTTTTTTTCCACAGACATCTCCATCCATTATCTTTTTTGTTACTTAAAATGCATTGTCTAGACTCCTTATAGTTACACCCTAAAGGTATTAACTTTCTTATTTTACAGAGCTCAGTACAGGCTGATCTTTTAAGAAGTTTGGAAACACTTTGCTAATTATTTTTATTTAGCATGACAAGCTACTTTAAAGCATTAATTCCATATTTTAGGAGAACATAAATAATGCAAAGTAAAAAGTACTTATAAGATTACTATTAAGAAACCGTGACTTTACACTTGTGAATGAAAGCTTTCAATTTAAGGCTAGGTTGATACCTGGTAACAAAGCTTACATATATTAAAGCTATTTTAATAATAGCACATACTGGGCAGATTAGAAACAATGCCTGAAAAGGAAAAACTGATTGCTGTTATTTACTTTGCACATTTTAATTTTTTTATGTTTAGAAGCCACAAATTGAAAGAAACATTCCTGGCTCCTTGAATGTGGCTGACTTTCTTCAGCCCTGAGGCTGCTCTGGAATTTTACCTGAAAAGCCTTTAAGGCATAATGCTGTGGCTTCAGATTTATTAGACTGAGATCCTGAGATAACCCCATTACAGAAATGAAACAAATATGTAGACATACCAACATACGGCATTTGAACCAACTTTTGTGAAACACAAGATTTTCTTTGACTTAATTACAACAGTTTTTGTACCTTAGTTAATTTTGAAAACAGCCTAATTTTTTATTAGAATTTGACTAAGGCTTATAAGGTAAAGCTTTGCACAATTTTACAAAGTTCTTATTTTTTCCTGATTTTGACTTTAGCTTTTGCCCTTTTTAACAGCACAAGTTTTGCAGCTGAGAGAATTTTAGGCATTAGGAACCCTTAAAAGGTTTTTACAATTATATATTTTAACCCTTTACCATAAGATTTAGATTGAGCACGTTGATTTTTCCTCCTGCTTAACACTCAGTTTAGAACACATGGCCTATCCCTGGCTTAACAGTTTGCTTTTGATTTTTAACTTGGTTTTATTTTACACAGACAAGACAACTGCAAACAATTGGTGGTTACCACACATGCACATGCACACATACAGTTGATTGATCGATTTTTAGTTATGATTTGACCCTTTTGGAAGGGTAGAGGAAACTGATAGACTGAGAAAGGAAGGGCAGTCCCCCCAGGGCAAATAGCCCTGCTTCTGCTTAGCGGATTTGGACCTCGCCCTGCACCAGCCTTTGTCCCCTGCCTGTGCTTTTTCCTTATGTGAAGCATGGGTTAAGAAAGCTTTTGTTGAAAAAAAACCCGCCACCTAGATTATGGCCGAATTAAGTTGTAAACCTAATGCTACTATTTTTAGCTTTTTCTAGTTTCTAATTTCTAGTTTCAAGTCCTGAATGCACCTTAGTGGCTTTTGCTAAGAGCATAGAAAGAGGCATAGTAAAGAAAGTTAAAAATTAGTTACGATGTTCAGTTTTTGGAGATAGATGTTAGTGAGGACAGGCTAGGCTGTAAAAACCTGTAAATTGAATTACTGCATTAATATCTTTTTGAAATTAATTACTATATTTGTGCCTTTTTTGATTTGATAATTCTGTACTGGACCTGTTAAGGAAAACTGCTGTTAAGCCTACCGGTAATTAAGGTTACCAGCCAATGCTCATCTGCGCAGGTCCTGTTGTGCTTTTGCTTTTTGCATGCAACAATTGGACAAAATTATTAGCCATCTTAGGTGAACTTAAAGCAAAGGTTAGAAATTGAACTTTTTTATAAATTTGAAGGATCTTCCCAAAATGTTCCTAGCTGCTTGCGTCACTGAAGCTTATTGAGAAGGGCGCTTGGACCTTCACTCTGCCAGCTTCTTTCCCCAGCCACTTCCCTAGGGAAACTCCTGGGTGGATCCAGCAGGTCTGGAATGACAAGAAGCTCAGCTCTAAGCACACCCTGCTCGGCTGGACCTTGGGGGAAAGATAGATAGATGCCTGAGCTGCGTTAGACCACAGTGGGCAGTGGGCTTCCCTGCAAGTACCTTTTGCTGAGCTTTTTCCTTTAAGAAGCCTAGATCTATGAGGGGGAAACCTGAGCTGCCTGTAGTGACCCTAGGAGGGAGGGGCTCCTTAATGGCTGCAGTAACCCCTCGCCTTCTAGAAAACTTTTTGCAAGCTTCACAGGTGGCAGTGGAGTTGGAGACAAGACTGAAGCCTTAGGTTTCTGCCTGTGCAGTTGGTGTGGGGACCTGTCCTGGCTTTCTTACTTTTGAGACACACATGCAGCAAACAATAATGCAAGCTGCCATTTACTGGTCATTTTCCCGTGTTTTAGCTGGTATTTAGGCCACGTGTTGTTGCAAAGGTCCTTAAGATGCTCTTTGCTTAGGCTACCTAGTTGGAGGTTTTTTTCAGTGTCTTAACATGCAAGCCAAGGGAACTCCTTGAGTATAGAGGCAGAATTTCCCATATTTTAAGTATTTTGGCAGCAACCTATGAAAGAAGGAAAGAACTAAAAACAGGGTGGTTCCTTGGCAAAACTTTTTCAGGATTTTTTACTGGCCTTTTCTGAGGGGACTTTAACCCCTGCCTTGGCCTTTCCCTACTGGTCTTTCCTGAGGGGTCTTTAACCCCTGCCTTGTGTGCTGTGGGTTTTGGCTTTCCGGCGCTACGGCCTGGCCATAACAGAACATCACTTAGCGTGGACGTCTCCATCAGTGATTTCTGTGCTACCCCAAGCGTCCCTGGGGCCTTCCCGGGCATCCACCACGACCACGACCTGCGTGGTGGAGCCGGACCTAACCTGCCATGGGTTTTCAAGAGATGGGGGCATTCCGGCGCGGACATGACCACAGCACATGTCGGCCTGCCCTGGGGGGTCCTGTGGGTTTAGGGGGCGATCCAGCCAGACATGACCACAGAGCATGTAGGCCCGCCCGGAGTACTGTGGGTTTAGGGGGCGATCCAGCCAGACATGACCACAGAGCATGTAGGCCCGCCCCGGGTCCTGTGGGTTTAAGGGGGCGATCCAGCGCAGACATGACCACAGAGCATGTAGGCCCGCCCGGGGTCCTGTGGGTTTAGGGGGCGATCCAGCGCAGACATGACCACAGAGCATGTAGGCCCGCCCGGGGTCCTGTGGGTTTAGGGGGCGATCCAGCCAGACATGACCACAGAGCATGTAGGCCCGCCCAGGGTCCTGTGGGTTTAGGGGGCGATCCAGCCAGACATGACCACAGAGCATGTAGGCCCGCCCGGGGTCCTGTGGGTTTAGGGGGCGATCCAGCCAGACATGACCACAGAGCATGTAGGCCCGCCCAGGGTCCTGTGGGTTTAGGGGGCGATCCAGCCAGACATGACCACAGAGCATGTAGGCCCGCCCAGGGTCCTGTGGGTTTAAGGGGGCGATCCAGCGCAGACATGACCACAGAGCATGTAGGCCCGCCTGGCAGAGCATCACGCACCGTGGACGTCTCCATCAGTGATGTCTGCGTTACCCCAGGCGTCCCTTGGGCCTTCCTGGCGTCCAACACGACCATGGCTGCGTGTGGAGCCAAACCTAGACTGTCGTGGGTTTTTTAAGAGATAGGGAGAAGAAAAGTTCTGTCTTTTTGCCTTCTGTGGCTTCGCTGACGTTTGCTGCACTTCTGACTAGGTTTTGCTTTTTTTTTGCCTTGGTTAGTTTACTGGGTCCCTCACTGGGTTCTGCCTTGCTGCCTTTTACCTTTTTTTTTTCTTTGCCTGGGGCTTAAAGCTGCTAGAGACCTCATTTACATTTTAATTGACCTCCTGGTGTTTCTTTAACCCTAGCCGTTTTTTTTTTTTTTCTTCTAGCTCTGGGACTAGGGGAGAGAGAAAGGGGACTGTTACCTGCAATTTGGTTTTTAGAATCTTTCACTAGTGGGTTTCCTCCCACCCCTCCCATAGTGATAGGTGACGCGAGACAGACAAAGGAGGGGGTGCCTCTTTACAGAGACCATTCAGTTGCTTGTCTACCGGTGAAGAACTTAGCCGTAGTGGACTCAGCAGTTGTGACTTGCGGCCGACCTCTATGTCAGCGCCACCATAGACCATATGTTCTTCGTAGCAGACAGCCCACTCGGGCTCCGTAACCTTTGTGGGACCTTAAGGGTGCCGGTCGTGGAGCCACAGACTCACGCCTGATAGGAGGACCTATCAGGGTGCTCATACACACACTCACTCACACAGAGGTTATCACATTCCTCCCCTGTCCCCCCTAGAGATTTCCAAGGGAGCATACCTTCTACGCAGATTTTTTACGGATTACCTTCTTCTGGGGGACTTCACTGCACCGTCCTGCCGCGGTCGCCAAAATGTTGCAGGTGGACCCCACGGGTGACTTATGTGAGGCAGGAAGGAGAGAGAGATGGTCGCTTTCTCCCCAGCCGCCTCTGCCACCCGGGACCCGCTGGGCAGGCTAAGGACTGATAAAGTCTGCGATGAGCCCCTGCACGGCGTGGGCCTGAGCCCCACCAGCCCCACGAGGTGGCCGTCAAGCCACGCCTGAGGTCCGCTTGATCTCTAGGCACGGGAGTTAATCCCCACCACCCGAGGTTTCTCGGGGAGCCACGGACTCAGGCTGGAGCGAGGAATTGCTCTTTGCAGGAAAGGAAAGTCAGTCCTAGGCCTTACCCAGGTCTGCCTCAAGGTTCTTGTCTTTCTCGCAGAAAAAGAATTTTCAGGAGTCGACGAGCAGTGAAGTAAAATAGGTTTTATTGAGGAGGTCTTAGGTGAGGGGGAGGGAGAGAAAAGAAAGGAAAAGTAACGCGCTCAAGGGAGAACGCGGGCTGCTCCAAAGGCGGAGAGCGGAGTAAAAGAGAAAGTACACATCTCAAGAGGGGAGATGCGGGCAACACACGTGCTCAGGCACCACATGTGCGCGCAGGCAACATGTGTACCCAGGCAGCATGTCACCCGTGGGGTCCACCTGCAACAGGAATGAGGTCTATAATTGTTACTGGTTTTTGGCATATCAAATATGACACGGGTAGCTTGCCAGGCTCTGCTGTGCGGGTGGTATATTCTCAGTAGTAGGCTCTCAGTTCGTGCATTTACTGATGAACCTCAACTATAGACTAAGGATTCTAAATTAAAATCCAAGAAACTACTTGGAAAATAAAATAGACAGGGGCAGAGCAAGAGCACAGCAAGCAGATCACTTGCCTTGAGTGTGGCTGGCCTAGGTCTGACCCCAGCACCCCGTATATATCCACTTGCATGGCCAGGAATGATCCCTGGCACGAAGCACATAGTACAACTAAATAATAAATACACTTTTTAATAGTATTAAAGAGTTTTAATAGTATAAAACTTATTTTTTTTATTTTTTCTTTTTGGGTCACACCCAGCTGATGCTCAGGGGTTACTCCTGGCTCTGCACTCAGGAACTTCTCCTGGCGGTGCTCGGGGGACCATATGGGATGCCAAGGATCAAACCCGGTCGGCTGCGTGCAAAGCAAACACCCTACCCACTGGACTATCGCTCCAGCCCCAATAGTATAAAACTCTTAGAAGAAAAGATAGGTCTTCACGACCTTCCTTCTGATCAGGAACAGATTCATATTTGATGCCAGAGAGAGAAAATACAAAAACGGCCAATAAGCACATGAAAAACTGCTTAATATCATTGGCTTTTAAA
Source organism: Cryptotis parvus (assembly GCA_021461705.1). Taxonomy (NCBI): domain Eukaryota; kingdom Metazoa; phylum Chordata; class Mammalia; order Eulipotyphla; family Soricidae; genus Cryptotis; species Cryptotis parvus. Next base: position 1,361 of record JAJIBD010010273.1, on the reverse strand, counting down.
AAATGTAAGTCAAAGACACAGTAAACTATGACTTCACACCCATTAAATGGCCAAGTAAGCATCATGAGTCTAGAGAAACTTGGAACCTGCGTGAGTGCTGGTGGGACTGAAAAATCCTGTGAAAAGTCTGGCAACATTAATCAGAATTACAGGGCAGGGCTTTTCATTCCTAAGCACATATCCCAAAGAAATGTAAACCGCTCAGTCAGCTCAGGGTCAGGAGGACCTGCAAGCCTCCTGGCTACTTCAAATTATGAGAAAATTCTTTTCTCTGAACTGTACTTTTTTTTTTTTGCTTTTTGGGTCACACCAGGCGACGCTCAGGGGTTCCTCCTGGCTCTGCACTCAGGAATCACTCCTGGCGGTGCTCAGGGGACCATATGGGATGCCGGAATTGAACCCGGCCAGCACAGGCTGGTCACGTGCAAGGCAAACGCCCTACCCGCTGGGCTATCGCTCCGGCCCTGAACTGTACGTTTTAACACGTATCATGAGGCCGCTTAATTTAACTGCCCTTGAACATATCAACAGACACCCTCCATATGATGCTAACTATGCACAAGTGGTTTGTGGAAAATGGAGGTCCTCATGGTGGGGGTTGTCTGGCTTGAAGAATTCACAACTCTTCAATAAACACTAGTTATTAGCATATACCATGTAAATATTATCTATGAAAAGCAACCACATACTTCCACATACAATTTTAAGACACTAGATATTTTTTCACGACACAAATTTCCCTAAGAATTAGTGTCTTAAGAAATCATAATTTTCCACATCCGACTTCCCCTGCGTCAGAACTCCACCCAGCAGACCAGCCTATCACAGCCAGGCTTCACGCTGGGCGGCGCGGTTCATCAATAAATGCTGGATTTTGAGATGACTACAAGAGTATGCTACCCGCACGGCAGAGCTTGGCAAGCTACCCGTGCCATATATGATATGCCAGATACCAGTAACAATTATAGACCTCATTCCAACGACCTGATGGAATGGTTTGAGGCTCTTTTATGTTCCTGGAGCAAGCAGGTGCCCTTGGGCTCTACTTGCATGAGACAGGTGATATGGAGATGTTACTGGTGCCCGCCCGAGCAAATCGGAGATGAACGGGGAAGACAGTGATACAGTGACAGTGATGCACAAGTGGTTTATCTCCAGCATTTATTGATGGAATGGTTTGAGGCTCTTTATGTTCCTGGAGGAAGCAGATGCCCTGAGGCTCTACTAGCATGCCACAGGACATATGGAGATGTTACTGGTGCCCTCTCGAGCAAATTGATGATGAACAGGAAGACAGTGATACAGTGGTTTATCTTTATTCCCATTTGGAGCACCTCTACCAATATTAATGTCCTGATGAT